>APFE030801311.1:15629-45624 GCA_000404065.3 Pinus taeda
TACAATACATATTTATACATGTTGAAGCATCCAATACCATGGACCGAAAACCATCGCGTCCAAAACCATGGACCAAAAACCATAGGTAGGTTCGCCCAACCTAATATAGGGTCCAAAAATTATTTTCTCGGGGAACAATAGTGCAAGCAAGTAATCCAATCAATAGGAAACACAATGCATCGATTTTCGCTTATCTCACAAATACTATGATAGAAAAATGAAAGATTCTAACTTCGCTTTTCAATTCCTAGTCATAAAGAATCTACTAATGCAAACGTGCTTTCATTTTCGTATAATATATGAGTGCAATTGTTTTTTGAATTTCGGAATAAATAACAAACAAGCTAATGCACAACTTTGACTGATCAAAAGGAAAATGTAATCTATGCTTCAATAGTGAATGGAAATCAAATCAACACAGCAAGCTAGTTTGATGACCAATTAATACGAATCAACCAAGAAGATGGGCAAGTAACAAGAAAACAACTTCAAACAAATCAACAAGACTATTGTGGATGTAGTGCAGAATCTTGAAAGGATGAGCAACCCAAAACAAGTGAATTCTTGAAGAGACCTTAAAAGACTTAGGTCACACAGCCCAAAAAACCAAAACTCATGCAAATGGAACTAAGAAGGATATGCCTTAGCAAACACAGTCAAAATAGGCTTAATAAAATGTAAGAGACAACAAAGGACAAGCTACATTGGCCTGTTCAGGAGGCAGGATTGTAAAAAGCAACCCTACAGGAATCGTCACAGGGGTAAGACTGACAACCTGAGATAATCGCCAAATCGTCGCAAGCACTACACTAGCAATTGAGCGATGTCATTGCAAAGGTACACCTGTTCTCGGCCACTGTCTGATTTCAGGAATTGTCATAGCTATATGATGGGATATCCGCGATATACATCTTGGGTAAAGAGGACATGAGAGATTTGTCGCAGCTGTTAGGAATTAAACAACGACGATCTGAACAGAGAGGGAACACAAGACAAATACAATTAAAAGACACTAGGCTTATCACTTAGACAGTGAGGTGGACTACTAGATCTACTCAAGTGATCCAAAACACTGATGGTTTAGTCCCAAACAAGGAGACACTATGTAATTCAATAAAAAACAAATCAAGAGAAAAAACAAGAGACAACACACACAGGTTCCCTAGTGGAGTCGCAAACTTGTGATGCAGGTAAGTTCCCTCTGCGGAAAGAGACAACGCCTCTAGCCCTAGAGTGGGTCTAGTCACAAAAAGACAAAGACAATAGATAATTCCTTAAATAGTTATTGTTGAAGATGCCTACCTTATACCGGTGTTTGATGAAGTCTTCGTCACATCCTTCAGCTATCGCTATCTTCTCCTTGATGAATGATTCACCTGAAACAACATAAGAAAATGACAATACACATAATAGAGCACAACAATGAACTATCTACTTATAGGGTCAAGGAACCATAAGCTATCAACATACATTTCATACATGATATAGGAAATAACCATTGATTGTATTAATGTAAACAAAAGTAAATCTTACAACCACACCTTAACATCGCAAGATTCCTTGAAGGGTCCAATCAGTATGTCTCCATAGGCACTCACTCTCAAATATCTCCCAGAAAGACTGATGACTCTCTCTAGTGTGAAACTAAGGAGATCACAATAAAGCTTCCTTCTTACAAAACCATTTTACACTCTCAATCCACAACATGAAAGGCAATCCAAATTGTAAGCTATCAATCCAACAAGCTAAGAACTAACACACCAAACCTCAACTAGTACTCCCAAAAACTCGCTGACCACAGTCATGGAGGATGCTTTTATAAGAGGAGGAGCCTCCATAAATGAGGGGAGAGGAAGCTTATCTTCTAGGGAGGTTACTCAAAAGGTGGAACCACCATCTCAAATGAGGAGAGGCGAACTTCTTTGACCCAACAACCAGCTCCAGAACCACCCAGAAGCATTATGTTTGAACTAATTATCCATATCTGGGTCATCGCAGGTCAAAGACTGAGACTCAGAGACGACATCACAAGGCATTAGTGCATTCAAGGCTATCGTCGCAGGCAATATACTGATGTCCTACGATGATTCCCTAAAATTGATTGTCACTAAGAACATATGTACTCTTGCGATGGTGTTGCGAGGTTCTTGTTCACTTTGAGCCATCGTCGCAGGCAAGATACTGATGTCCTGCGATGATCTTGAAATATAGGTTAAAAGGGTCATCTTCACAATTAATGAGCATGGTTAATCTTCTTGAGTGATATGGAAGATATGGACACATATTTCGATGTATGACACAGAGCAGATGCCGTTCAGGGATCGACTCTACCCAGGATCACGGGGGATGCGGGGTCGGTGACAAAATACTGTGTAACACCTACTTCAGAATACGATCACTCATCCCATTCGCGGCATGAGGAACAAGCCCATCACTTGCGATCAATCATAAAGGGAATTGGTGGCCTTTACAATGATTTCAAATTATTTTGCTGATGTAATGAGTTTGACATTTAACCCATGTTCCAAATGAAATTCACATGCTTAAGGTAAGCGTTGTTTGAGTATTGTAGGATGGTGGAGATTTTTGACATGATGGATTTGTAATCAAAGTTTGTTGGGGGTGAAAAAGGACATGATTCAATCATGGTGTGTAATTTTTCTTAGGGAAGGGGTTATTTTAGGCCTAGGGATGTGTAGTTAGGTTAAATTAGGATGAAGGTTTAGGCCTAAAATGATCAATATGTGTAATATAAACATTAGGGAATGAGGGAAAGTAATGTGATGGGGGATGGAGATAGGTAGAGGGATACATATAATTTCTAACAAAGGCATATATCAAAATACGTATGTTTAGGACCCTTTCGAGATCCTTCCTTCAACAACAAACACTTTGACCATATTACCATCATATCATTTCCTAATACTCGGACTCAACAATTTATTACAAAACCTTCCCATACATTAGATACCCCTTCCCAATGACTGACCTTGATGACTAGAGTGATGACCTACCTAATGATGACTCCTTTAAGTAGTGACATGTCAAATCATGACAACGAGAAAATTTATGAATTTGACCTCCTTTAAAATAGAAAAAATTAACCCAAAATACCTTTCGACTGACAAACTCACCTACTCTAACAGATGTCATAACTCCTCCACTATTACACACAACAAATTTCTTATAATCCTAAACTATTTACTGCTGCTAGAGAAAAATTATGTCAACCCCAAAATAAAAGAAGCACAAGGGAGGTGACATTGTTTGATTTGAGCCACAAGATGTCACAATTAACAAATGCATACCCAACCATAATAGTGGTTTTTTAGCAGGTGGGGTGTATGAAGTTTTGTGAAAATATTTAGGGGTATCATTTACAATTGACTAAAGAGTTTGCCAATGGTTTTGATGGTTTACAAGCAAATATGGGGACACTTACTTTTCCAGCCACAACCCAATCAATTGCTGAGGCCAGTGAGATCCCTTTGAATGGTGAGGAATGGTTTAAGATTATGGAGTTTGATCTAGTTCATTTCAAATATTTTCTCAAACCAAAATACTGGAAAGGGTATGGGTTTGCTGGTCCAAGAATCTATCTACAAGACCACCATAGTAAATTGATAGAGGCGATTCAAAGGTACTTCACATGTGAAGGAAGGTTCAGTAAAGTTTATCACTATCATATTAGGCTCCTAATTATTTTTACAAGTAAAAATACCTTGAAACTTCCTTGTTACTTATTCAAGAGTCTTTGTAAGATGGCTGATACAGTTAAAGCCAAAGGGAGTCCAATTGAATCTAGTCTATTTTATTTCTCATTAATCAAATTGTTGGTGATAAGGGATCTTGAAAAGAAGGAGCAACCTTGGAAGGGTTTTTTGGTTTCTTCAGGGTGGGTAGCACAATCTTCTAACAACCACAGGACCATGAAAGATACCCTACCAGTTGTGATCAAAGAGGCCTCACATGTAGCAACTAGTTTGGTCAAGATTCCTTTGAATAAGAACAAATCAGTTGATAAAATAAGTGTTAAGAAGTTTCACTTCTCACCTAAGGTAGAAACAATAGTTAGGGTACCGATAACACGAGCTTCATCCAAGAGGTTTCCAATAGATCCAACACCTGCACCTGTTCAAGTTGTTGAATCAGAAATCACACATGGAGAAATAGAAGTTGATGAAAGGGATAAAAAAATCAAATACTTGTAGGATAGATTGGACAAGGATCACTTAAAAAATAACCTATCTACAACAAGAAAATAGAGAAATTAGGCATAAAGGATCACAAGAAGTTGTTCAACCTAGTGAAGGAGAACCATCAAGGAAAACATTGGTACATGCTGACAAAGACAAAAGCAATCATGTCAGTGATGTTGAAGAGATAAAGGAGACAATTGAACAATCAAGGAGACCTAGAACTGGGTCTGCTGCTAAGGTGCAAATTCAAATAAAGGAGACTTTTCAACGGGTGGTGTTTGATGAGCAGAAAGTGTTTGAAAAACTATTGGAACAACTTGAAGGTGTTCAACAATAGGTAGATCAACTTGCAGAAAAGGAACATAGGGATAAGTTGTATTTTTTTAAGTAGCTATAAGTTGTTGAACCTATCCTTCACAAATCTAAATATAATTTGAAGAAGACCTTTCCTCTGCATAGGCAAGTGAAAAATTTGTATGTACAAAATTTGCTGTTAAAAAGAAGACTTAGATTGGTAAAAAACAAGCTCACTGTGGCCAAGCAATCTAGAAGAAAGAGTAAGAGAGTCAAGTTGGACATAATAGAAGAGGCTAGTACAAAGGTAAATATTCATCAGGAGGGTACCACTTAGCTCTAAAGTTTTGTCTTTTTGCTCAGAAATAAGTCAGTTTTGGTGAAGCTTGTAAAACAACATGGACTTGCTGCACTTTTTTATGAAGTATTTGATACTCATAAGATAGTGGAATTTTTAAGTTTTTATTGTCATGAGAGGAGCTATATCAAAGTAACAACACTTATATTGAAGCCTCCAACATTTATACCACAAGAAAGTCATCATATGTTCAGAAGTTTGAAGGCGCTCCGAAAGGTGACAATTTTGCTGCGAAAGTGGGAGTTAGTCAATAAGAAGGTTTGCAAGCATTATGAAGCTTGTATCAGAGGTTTAGTACCATCATAGAGAAATTTTAAATACACCTATTTTCTCCATTTTGTCAGAGAAAGGATGAGACCATACAGAACATGGAGGGCTACTACAACTTGCTGTGAATCTGGATGATGCGCTGCAAAACTAGACAATCAACACCATTTCGCTTCATATTTCACATTATTGTTTCCGAAGTAGTCTGGATCATGTGGATAGGTGGAAAATTGTCTTAGGAGGTGTATTTAATGTTTATTTACAAAATATACCAAGTTGGCGATGTTTTAGGCATATATTGGTTGCAAGTAAAACCACCCCTATTTTTAAGCATATGCACGAAAATGTCGATGTATCTAGTCAGAAGTTTATTTTGTTCAATAATTTGACCACCTAAAGTGGGATATCGAACCTCATGATGTTTATATAGATAAAAAAAATAGTAAATGGTTTTATTGGTCATATTAGAGAGAAACATACTATTGGCTTAGTGGGGCCTGACCCACGTTCAAAGGTGATTTAGCCAAGAAAATCCTAGTACTACTGGTCCTTTAAGCCACAGTAGATGAAGTGTGGATTGAGGTCTCACCCGAAGTAGTATGGGAGGGTGCTAGAACTAGGTTTCCGCACCCTTGGGATCCCTGATGCACTTCTGGAGGTCCGTGGTCTGACCTATCACTGCGCACACTTGCGATCCCTTCGTGACCTGTGGTGTGGCTTTCGCGCAACCCTACTCGGGGTGCGACCCATATAATACCCAAGTTCCTTGCTATTTAAATGATTACTTAACTTGTGTATGTGAGATTTATGGTTATTACAAGATATTCAACAATCATATCAGTGTGCACGCTACATAAATGAATATAAATATAAAGAAGATAATGCACAATAATGCCACAGAATTAGGATAAACTTCTCTTTATTATCTTTTTGTCCTGATTACAGACTCGACTCCCCCCTGCACACTCAGCTGTAGGGGCCCGCGCACTTAGCTACGGACTCTACTAGGCCTCTGCGCACTCAGTTGCAGAGCCTCTTCCTACTACTACAACCCAAGACACTTAGAATTCTACTCTAAGCTCGAACCATTCCTTCGATACCCTCTATTCTTCCTAACTCCCTTTACAACTTAGAGCCTTGCTCTATGGTTGACTTTTCACTAGTTTACAATACAATGTTTAGGGCGGACAACCCTATGACTCAATTACACACTTCGCACTTCATGCCCACAATTCGCGGAGTTTTACAACATCTTTGACCAAAACTTGGGCTTTGAGCCCCAAAACCTGCTGTGGGGGGATTCCATGCCCAACAAGTCCCCAACACAATCATCGTGACTCGTCCCGAGTCACTCTACTGGTGCGACGATCTTGGCATGGATCCCTTCCAACCGATCCTGCGTTGCGCGGAGGTCCGCAGTGCACTATCTTGTTATTTGCTAGACCTGCTACATTCCTGCTTGGGAATCATCCACGTCTGACTCGTGTCCTTTCCTTGGTATTGGCTTTTAGTGCTTGTGTTTATAGTCCCGTGCCCCTGTCCGGCTCCTTGGGCCATGAAGACTGTGCTTCGGCTGATTAGTCAGAGAGTTTCCCTACTCATGTAGGGTTTCAAGCAGCTACTATTGACTTTACTTGGGAAGGGTTCTCCATTGAGTTTGACTAGCTGGACCACGCCTCCGTCTGTGACCTCTGTTAGCACATATGGTCCCAGCCAGTACATTCTGAATTTTCCCGGAAATTTTTCGAACTTGCTGTCATATAATAGCACTAAATCGTTTACCTTGAAGGTGCGTAACTTGATATGGCGGTCTTGCCAAGCTTTTTCACGCTGCTTTTGTATCTGTTGGTGAAACCCAACCAGAAATTAGTCTTCCTCAAGTTCTTCTAATTACACGAGCCTTTCTTCCAGATCTTCGTGGTCCATCATACTTGTGACCATTGCTATTCATAGACTAGGTACAATGTATTCCATCGGCATGACTGCTTACGTACCATAGACCAATTGGAATGGTGTGCGTCTCGTCAATTTCTTACACATTGTCCTATACACCCATAACATAGCGGGTACGCGCAGGTCCCAGTCATCCCGCTGTGCGTTACATACTTTAGTCAACGCAGTCTCTAGTATTTTATTGAATGCTTCTACTATTCCATTGGCCTATGGGTGGCACTGTGTACTTTTCTGGTGATAAACCTGGAACCCTTCTGTGAGCGTGTTGATGGTTTCATTTAAGAAATGTGTTCCACGATCGCTCATTAGGATTTTCGGACAGCCAAATCATGTCAATACGTTGTCGAACAAAAGCTTCGCAGTTGTAGTGGTCGTGCAGTCCTTGACCAGCTGCGCTTCCACCCATCGCATTAGGTACTCCATCACGGTGATGATGTAGCACAAACCCATCTTTCCCTGAGGTTTGATTGGGCCCACAATGTCGATTACCCATTTCTTAAATGGCTGCCATGTCATTTGGAGATTTAGTTGCATCTCGTCCCTTCGTGATGGTTTTCCTGTCCTTTGACATATATCACAGGCCTTATAGTGTGCTTTCGAATCCTGGTGTAGGGTCAGCCACCATAGCCCTGCGTGAAGAATCTTTTGTGTGGTTGTGCGTCCTGCATAGAGTCCTCCTGTAGCGCCCCCATGTGCTTCTGTGAGGATCTGACCTTGTTCAAATTCAGGTACGTATCTTCGTAATATCTCATCGTTCCCATCTTGTAGAGGTGCCCCGTGATGACATAAAAGTCCACCATGTGCACCACCAATTCCTTCTTCTGTTGGATTGAGTACTCCTTCGGCGCAGTTCCTATTGTTAGAAAATGGATTATATCTTTGAAGTGTCCATCTGCGAATACCAAGACTTGTTCTCGACCAAAATTACGGACCTTGGTCCATTTCGTGAGGTGCGTGCGTAGGTGATCTCGTCCGTCATATTTTTCTACTAGTCGTACTTGGGGTTTTCCAAACCACAGGTGCATCATCCTTCTGTATCCACGCCAGTATTCAAAATTCCTTGATGTGTACCCCACCATCATGCAGGTGTTGTGCATAGTGCCCACTTCAGTGCATTTAACCGCTGCTGCTCTGGTACTGCACTTTCGAATTTGCTTAGAAATTCATCCACCGCTAACAATCCATCATATGTCGGTAGCTCCCTTGCCTCTATTGTTACGCAACGTAATGATCTGATCATCATGTTGCACTTTAGCATTGTTACTTCGTGCAACTGATTTTTCCATCGCTCTATCTCTTCATCTAAATTCGAAGTGCAGGAGCTTTCGCGCTCCCATGAAATCCTTCCTTCTGCAGTCGGATTCACCCAATCCTTGCCTTGTGCAGTTATCTATAGATATAGTTGAGATCATCATAACTATTGTCATCATGCACCAGTTTAGTGTATCGTGTTCCCTCGGTTGGGTCCAGTGGTATTACTACGCATAGTGACTTTTTCTTGAAGGTCATTTTGCGCTTCTTCAAATTTATGACTGCGTTCATATCGATAGCCTAGTCTATTCCTAGTAGCATGAGATAAGGATTGCTGTCATCGACAATCCCTATCACTTCAAAATCCACCTGCGCACTTGTGCCCTCAATATCTACTGTTACCCCTTGCAATCTTCCCATGGGCAAAATCTTCTGTTGGTTTGCCATTTGTAACTAAATAGGGAACCATTGTAACGCGGGCCTGCCCATGTGTTCCCATATTTGATTTGGTAGTACATTCGCGTTCGAGCCTAGATCCAGGATTACCTGATCCATTTCATACTCACCTATTTGCGCAGTCAACCTCATCTCCCTTCTTGTGTGCAATGCATGCTTTCCTAGTTTTCGAACCACGCGTGGTTCTCCTGAGCCCACACACCTAGTGATAAGTTCCTGTAGCCCTTTGACTGCCTTTCTCTCATGCAACAGTTTCATGCATGTCTCCAAGAAGCTAGTGAGCATGGAAGGATCTATCCCTGGTTCTAGTTTATCCTTACTACCTGAAGTGGAGGCCTCCATGAATCTCTTCTTAGCTTCCATGAATGTCTCCTTCACGCATTATAAATCAAAATCGGGTTCCTTTGTGGGAGCCTTGCGAACCCACGCACTTTCTTCTGGCTAATTCCCTTTATCATCTCCCGTTGTCACATCACTCTTGAGCATCATGTTTACATTTGGGTCTTCTTCGTGTGGTTCAGACCTCATCATTTGTAAATTCTAGGTCGGAGGTAGCTGGAGTACCCCCTTTTCCCACATCTTTGCTATCAGTGAAGGGAAATCTTCCACCTCATGGTCAAATTGATTACAGTACCAACATGATATCCTAGTCGGGTTCGTACAATCGTGGGCATAATGTCCCAGCCCTCCACAATTGAAACAAATAATATGTTCGCGACCCCTTCCTGGTCCCATCCCACCTCGACCTCGACTGCACCCCTGAAACCGAGTGCGCGCCATCCTTGCATTTGGGTCAAGGTCTCTTGTTTCGGCCTGCATCCTGTAGGCAAGATTCCGATCCATCATTAGTTCATAGCTTCGGTAGGTGCGTTCGTCATGGCCTACCGTCCTGCAAAAATTACAAAACAACTGCTGTGACGTCTGCGTATATTTGTGCAACAGATAACAATTATGCATAGTATGTTTTCCTCCTATCTGGCAGATCGCACACCATAATACAGACGCTGCGCTCGGCCCCGCCTGTGTCTCCGGTATTAATGGCATTGACCCTCCTCCTTCCAAGTAGTTCGCGAACACTTGACAATGATCTTTGTCGTGGCCTTGGCCTTTTCATTTTATGCACCATACTTCCTCGTGTGTCTCTGGCCGAGGTGCCCTATCTTATTTCAAACTCTGCATTTCCAGACCCAAATTTTGTAGATGTGTGTGGATTTGTTGGACTCCCAATCCAGGGTGTTGTATAGGGGTCTCATGCAAACATCTCCAACGCTTTGGCCTGGGTGGAAAGTTTTTGCTGTGACAACGTCGTCCTTAAGTGTGGTGTAAGTGAGGCCACAAACCATGCGCGATGCTGTGCATCCATTAACATCATATTGGCTTCGCGGATCATGCTCTTCAGCCTTTGGTCCAGATCCTAGGGGGTATCTCCCTAGAGCATTGTGATCTCCTTAAACCAGATGATTGATTGTGTCTCTGATTTTGGCCTGCTAAATTCCTTGTTCAGCGTGGTCTAGATCTCTGCAATTCCTGCATTCGGGTGGTCATTAGAATGCTTGATATACCACGTTAATGTGCGATCCTGCAGTGCACTCACCAGCGTAGCCTTTTTAATATTATGATCCACGATGCCCTATGCTTCCCACATTGATCTTACTAAGAACCAGAATTGGTCTGGATCTTCATTCCGTACTCCTCTGAATAATGGTAGTTTGATCGCGCTCGCCATATTGAACTATGGAGGTGGTGGGGGTGGAGTGGGTGGAGATGGAGGTGATGGGGGTGAAGTGGGTGGCAGTGTGGGTGGAGGTGGTAAACGCGGAATATGTTGCCTTATCAAACTGATAGCGCTTCTTGGAGAAACCTTCATGAGCTCGTCCTCACTCTCCAGCGAGGGTGAAATTAAGGGACTGTTTTCTAATTCTTCACTACTTCTGCTTCTGTAGATCTTTCCGCTCCGCATAGTCCAAACATTAATTTATTCGCATAACCCGCTTTTCACACAATAGCATCTTAATCCAAGTGTTCAAAGATTTAATATACTTACCTCGCGGTCCCTTGAGAAAATGTCACTCTGCCTCGCTGTAGCTTATGGTCGTGTCTACCGCAAACTCAGTAATAAATCCTCCTATTATTCGGTTGAGCTAGTGGTCCATAGCTTGCACTACCTTATCTTCTGAGGCTTATAGTTTGTGCACTAGTTCCGAAGTCCACACTATTGGTTTTTCGAGCCTATACCTTCCTTGGCTATCTGCTAACTTTGCGATCCACTCATACAGCTCAGATGGAAAAGATGCAAAGAAAATTTCACGGATTTTAGTGTACAAGTAGCGATCCAACCACTGTTCCTTAGATACTCGCGGATTTCTGTTTTCCTACACCGCGAACTCGTGAATCTTCTTGTCCAACCACCCTTTAATTTCTTTCTTTGTAGGGTTCCAGTGGCACGACATCAGAATCCTTTATGCAGATCCCGGTCCTGGCAATGGAACCATTTGTTGGCTTAGTGGGGCCTGACCCAGGTTCAGAGGTGATTTAGCCAAGAAAATCCCGGTACTACTGGCCCTTTCGGAAACAGTTTGCGGAGCACAGATTGAGGTCTCTCCCGAATTAGTATGGGAGGGTGCTAGAACTAGGTTTCCACACCCCTGGGATGTCTGATGGGCTTCTGGAGATCCATGGTCTGACCCGTCGCTGCGCACACTTGCGATCCCTTTGTAACTTGTGGTGCGGCTTCCGTGCAGCCCTACTCGGTGCACGACCCATATAATACCCAAGTTCCTTGCTATTTAAATGATTACTTGACGTGTGTGTGTGAGATTTATGGTTATTACAGCATATTCAACAATCATATCAGTGCGCACGATACATAAACGAATATAAATATAAAGAAGATAATGCACAACAATTCCACAGAATTAGGATAAACTTATCTTTATTAGCTTTCTGTCTTGATTACAGACTTGACTCCACCCTGCGCACTCAACTGCAGGGGTCCACACACTCAGCTACGGACTCTACTAGGCCTCTGCGCACTCAGCTGCAGAGCCTCTTCCTACTACTACAACCCAAGACACTTAGAATTCTACTCTAAGCTCAAACCATTCCTTCGATACTCTCTATTCTTCCTAACTCCTTTTACAACTTAGAGCCTCACTTTATTTATACAATCCCTTAGGCTAACTTTACACTAGTTTACAATACAATGTTTAGGGTAGACAACCCTATGACTCAATTGTACACTTCACGCTCTGCGCCCGCAATTCACGGAGTTTTACAACATCTTTGACCAAAACTTGGGCTTTGAGCCCCAAAACCTACTGTGGGGGGATTCCATGCCCAAAACATACTTTTGTGCATTGTATTTTCTAAAACGTTTGTGAGTGAATGAATGAAAGATAGAAGGTGATTCTAGGGATTCATATGTCAGATCTTGATGATGTGTGCTTATTTTTTCTTGTAAGTTCATCTTATGTGTTTAAAACTCTTTAATGTATGTCTTACTTCTTGGAAAAAAATGGATTTTAATTCAAAATTCATCTTAATGGTTCTCTGATTTAGTTTTGTCAAGTGATTAATGTTTTTCCTCTTGAAACAACATTTAAAATTCATCTATAGTTGATGCTTTATGTGTTGTCTTCACCTTGCTTAAAATCAAAATCCCACAATAATTTAAGTCTATTTCATCAACAAGAATGACTACCTTTCTCCTATGGAGGTAACCTTTTCTCTCTTCATCATCTCGCTAGACAAAAATATTGACATGAGTCCATGCCCAATGGATTTGTCTCTTTTCTCATCAACAGACCTTTGAAAGACATGATTTATTTAACATTATACCTAGCCTAATATCAGATTAGTTGAGCAACCTAAGTGAGAGACCCCTCTCCCACTATAGAAGGGCCAGATTCTAGCCTAAAAGTGGTTCGTGGTTAGCTTTGGAATTTCTCTCCTCAACCTAGGGAGATTTACAGAGTGCTAACACTGGGGAAGAGGAGAATGATGAAGATGATGTAAAAATAGAGTCCCAAGATCGTGTTTCATATAGAAACTAGTTGTCCACACCCTCTAAGTAGACATTCACTATGAAGGCTCAAACTTCTGCCATGTCGGTGTCAGAAGCCATAGAATTAGGGGAAGTTTCTAAGCATGGGAACATGTTGATAGTAGAGCAATATGAAGAAATGGCCAAACAAGATTCCAAGGAGAGAAAATGGAACACAAGAATAGTAGAAAATTAGCCCCTTCCACTCACACAACTCAAGAGTGACTTGGACTATGAGAAAGGTATTTTCAAAACGACAATGCTAGAATCCAAGGTAGAGAATGGAATGTCCATGGAATATTACGAAGTGTACCAGATGCCTGTACATGTGGATAATATCCCATGCATAGACCTTATGGAATTGAACTTGCAAGTCATGCACTTGATACATATGCAGATGCATAAAACTAATGCCACAACCAAGAAGCTACAAGACATGTATACTAAAACCAATTCTCAGTTGAAGTACTGGAAGACGGTTCGTAGGGTAATAAGATAAATGTAAAAAATTTGGAAGATAAAATTGTACATTTAGCCACAGATCCCAGAGATTTCTAGAAATACTAAGAATTGTTGAAGGAAAAGAATAGGGAAATTGCCTCCCAGAGGAATCAACTCAAGATTCTAGACACACATCTTTGCAAACTATGGAGCTAGTTGCGATGGAAAAGGAAAGTGATGAGCTAAAGGTAACACTACATGATGCCCTTACAAAAAAAATAATTTTAGGATTATATTATGTTGCTAGAGGCACAATCGAAAGGGATGAAGGAAAGGATATGTGAAAATATGCAACAACAATCTCTTGATATCTTGATAGGGCGGGTGAAACCCTTATTGAAAGAAAAGGAGAAAGAGATAAAAGTGGCCAATATTGAGATGTATTGACCCTAGGAGCATGGTGAGAAGACTGGGGATGAGTTATATGTCTTGAGAAAGAAAAACCCTAGTAAGTCAACTTTCAAATATGCCAAAATACCTATCTGGGAAAAAATCATGAAGCTAATACAAGTGGTGGTGGTGCCTAGAGCTAATCTAGGAGAAAATAGAAATGCTTAGGATTGCTTGTAGAGAAATGAACATGCTTAAGATCACCCTCATAGAGACTTCAGATAAAGTGGAGAAGATTATAAAATATTTATATCAGATGACCAAAGTAGAAGTTGATGAAGAAAGGTTGAATATAACTCACTTAGTGAGAAGAGCTAATCATCTGAAGAAAAAGTAGGGATTAATTACACTAGTGGATAAGAAGGAATACTACATGGAAGATAAGGTAAAAGACTTTACGAGTAGATGCAAAGAGCTTTAAAAGGAAAAACTCATTTCTCTTTTCGACGGACATGGTGATGTGTACACCAAGGAAGCCCTTATGAAAAGTCTCAATGCTATAAAATAGGACCAAAAGGGGTTAAGGGAGGATGATTTTATGTTAAAAGGGAAGGACATTGTGAATCTATATGAAGATCACTTTGAACTCATGTTCGTGCTGAAGCATATCTTCAAAGAATTACGAAAGGTGGACTATGAACCAGTTATCACTCTGGACAAGCTCATCTTAAAGGATTGGGAATGTGAGGTTCCCATGGGAAATGAATGGAAGAACATGTTAGGATTTTACACATTGGATCTCCAAAATGAATTTCCGTCACTATTGCGATAAACTATAGCAGAAGTAAGCTCAATTTAGAGACTACCAACACCACAACAAGTACAACAACATGCAACACCACCAAAAAAAGCGTTGACACCATTGGTACCATCGGAAAGAGTGTCGACATCATTGACATCGCGTCCATTGTGGTGCCTAGCTTAGGAAATTCTCGGGAAGAGATAGAAGGCCCAATACCTAGCCAAGAGAGAGAGGACGAAGAAATATTAAAGCTAAATCTGAAGGGGACCACTTGAAAGCCAACAAATCCTTTAAGAAAAATCTAGAAGAAGTTAGTTATAATACAACTAGAAATTTTGTAACAAATATGGTTGGTTTTTCAAATACCACTAGTGGTTTAGGGTGAGGTCCAAGTTCTTGAGTGCCTATATATAGGCCTCATTTTGTAAATTTTGGGGGGAGAAATCTTGGTTTTAGGGGAAACTCTATTAAATTTTTTTTGGTGAATTGCTAGGAATTTTTGAAGTTATTTTAAGGAATAATTTTGAAGTAACTCTTAGGTTGTTTGCACCTTCTTATCATGTATTTTCTCACACCCATGTCATATTTTGGACTTTACTACATGTGAATACAATTTTATGAAATTTTCATGGAATTTTGAGTTGTGAACTTGATTTGTTATGTGAATTGTGTATGAAATGTATGGGAATGGTTAACTAAAATAAATTATGGCATCAGTATGATGGTTTATTTTGGTTTTGCGAGATTTATCAAAGTAGCTTGAAGAGTATCTTGACTTCTTTGATATTTCTTACAAGGGTTTTATAAGAAAATGGTAAATTTCAAAAGTTTGTGTATTCCAATGGATGAATTCTTAATTACTCAATTGCCCATCAAGTCTTAATTGATTTAATGAAATTCTTAATTACTCCTTTAAATTGGTGAGGGCATGTTCTCCATATTTCATCCATATTTTGAAACTCTTCATGTCAAACACATGGTTATGAGTGCTCCAACTTATTATATGTGGAAATGCAACCCAACAAATGCATTTAACATCTGAAAGTTTTCCCCTTAACCTTGATTCCCAAACAAATTTCCAATTTAACACAAATATGAGCTAAATTTGAAAATCATTCATGCTTCTTTTAGATACTTTCTTCCAAGAACATATTATGAATGTTAAATGTGAATGATGACTTAATTCTCAATGTTATTGTGACCTTAATGCTTCTTGATTAAACCATTTACATTTAATACAAAGAATTTTACTTTGCACAGAGATTTAAATTTGCAGAGGGATTTTAGTTAGTTGTTGTTGTGGATTCTTCATGTTGTTTTATTTTCTTGTGACATTTTATAGCAGAAGATAAAGTGCATGAAATTTGAACCTCATTATAAATATGTAACTCTAATTAAGTTCAAAACATAATTACATAGTCATTTTACGACCACATATTTACAAGAAGAATTCAAATATATAGTCTTATTTTCTTGTGTTTCGAGTCATCTACACCTTTGGCCAATTCTTACACCAAGAAATATAAACTAGAACACTAAAGTCAAAGGGTTATGAAAAAACATTGGATAACACTAGATACCAATACATGGTCATATGTGTTGATTTAAATAGAATATATTACTAACATAGAAGTAAATAAGATTGCACTTAGATGTTCCCAGGCTGTACATTACAACATAATGCAATGTGACTCTGGGGCCCCAAAATATAGGGATTGGTCGCGAGTTCCTAAAGTTGAGCATAGTATTGCCAAAATTCCTCATATTGGAGCTAATCACTTAGTAAGTAGGCCAAACCCTTGTGAAGGATTAGAATAACAAACAAAAGTTGACGAATTCTTTGGGAGAGAATTGAAGGTTTCAATTATGTGTTCGGAAGAATTTTGAGTTATATATTCAACTTTTTTCATTAAAGGAAGGGTTGAACAATTGATATGATGGCTAACATGAAGTGAAGTTGAAGGGCCAAACTCATTGTGAGTAGTTGAAGTGTTTTGAAGGTTGGAAATGAAAGAGGTTTGAAGGATCTGGATTATTGTAAGATATTGTGTATGACAAAGATATGAAAGGAGCCATATTGTTGTGATATTGGATGCAAAGGATAGCCAGAAGTAGTGTACATAAGGATTGGAAGGATTGAAGATGAATGACCACCTTCAATGTGCAAGTCAAGACTTGTCTTTTTGATCTTTGTTGGGTAGATTGTAGATTTGAAGAAGCAGATCTCAAGCCCCAGCGTTGTATACCATGTATACTAGATGTACTAGTGATCTGAAGGGCCATGATACCTAGTACAGGAGCCTCGTTATTCTTTTATTAATGGACTTAAAAATATTGATGTTTTGGCTCAAATATTTTAATGTGTACTTTATTTATTTCACTGTTGTATATTTCCATTGTGCAAAGTACTTATGTTGGGGTTCCTATTATGTTTATGTGCTTGGATATCCATAGACTAGGTCTAGGTCCTAAGGAGAATTCAACATGGGATTAGATCTACTTTGAAGAGCACATGGATCAGAGTGTGCATATGAAAGCAGAGAAAACCAGTGGAGGTTGTGTAGGCTTAGAGGGAGTCTAGATTTAGAGGAAGACTGCAAAGGAACATCAGCCACCTAATGGAAGTTTGAATCTTCAGGATCTAGTGAAATAGAGGAGTTTTCAGCCCATGCAAGGAAATTCATGGAAATGAGAGAACATTCATGGTGGTGGAAGGAAAACACATTTTTCATGCGAGGAAAATCATGCTCCATGCAAGGAAAATATTTATTAAGTACAAATGAATAAAGAATATGTGGTAGATGCAAAAAAATATATGGTTACATAAGGAAATTCATGACTCATGCAAGGATGGTAATGGGTATGCAAGGAAAGTCATGGAGGTAGAAGCATGAAGGAAATACCTTCCTCACTAAGAAGGAGTGTTGGAATTTTTGGTATCTATGAAGGTACTTCCGAGAGGAAAACCCACCAATAGGAATTGGTTGGGAAAGTTGCCCAAAGGGTGGGGTTTTAGACTCAAATATGTGGGTTTAGGACCTAAAGAAATTGATTATTTATTCTAATGGGTTGAGGGGATAAAACCATAAATATCTAGATTTTTCCTAAATGACCCAAGAGAAAAGAATAAATAGAGATCTTAAGAGGATCATGGGGCACATTTGAAATGTGACCTCATGTGTGGAGAAAGATATCCCTAAGGAGGCCACATATATCAGATATATAGACACATATTTGAAGAAGATAAGGATTCTTATCTACGGAGGCCCAATGGACTATCTTATAGAGAAGACACTGTAATTAAGGAGTTTGGGCATAAATCCTTCTGTGGTTGGACAGAGGACCAAGAGCGTTGGGATGAGTTCTGTCGTAGATGCAAGAAACACCAAGGAGGCCAAGAAAGTACTAAGAAGAGGGTTGGCTATAGACCCTAAGTGTGGCCATAGTTGGTTGAGAGAAGCCATAATGCATTTGAGGGTTGGTTTAGTGTCTTCCTCGAGTAACTGTAGGCATATATTAGAGAAATGTCACTTTTTTCTATAGTCTCTCATCCATATGTGAATATCATTCCAAGAAGTGATGTTGAAGACCTTCAAGTGACCCAATTTGGAGTATATTTGAGAATGGAAACATCTATAGAAAAGGATGGGTGGATTTTCCATGTATTTTTGAGTGGCCGAGTCAAAGGAAGAGTGGTTCTTGGACACAACCTTGAGGAAGAGGTTGAGACCTATGTTGTCTTAGAACATGCTAAAAAAGGCCTTAGACCTAGTATATGAAGAGGCTGTGAGTTCCTAAAGTTAAGCATAATAGGCTCAAATGGCCTCTAATTGGAGTTGATCACTCAATAAGTAGGCCAAACCCATGTGAAGGATTAGAACATCAAACATAAGTTGAATAAGTATGTGGGAGGGATTAGAATATTTTCATTCTATGTTTGGAAGAATGTTGAGGTATATATTTAAGTTTGTTCATCAAAGGAAGGGTTGAATATTTAGTGTGATGGCTAATATGTAGTGAAGTTGAAGGGCCAAAATCACTGTGAGTAGCTGAAGTTTTTTGAAGGTTGGAAACGCAAGAAGTTCGAAGGATCTAAATTATTATGAGCAGTTGTGTATGAAAGGGATCTGAAAGGAGCCAGATCATTGTGATCTTGGAGGCAAAGGAGAACCAAAATTAGTGGATATAAGGACCAAAATGATTGAAGATAAAGTATTGTCATCAATATGTAAGTCAAAACTTATCTTTGAGATCTTTGTTGGGTAGATTATAGATATGAAGAAGCAGATCTCAAGCCCGAGTTTTGTATACTATGTATACTAGTTGTACTAGTGATCTAAATGGCCATGATCCCTGGTACTGGAGCCCCATGATTATTTTATTAATGGAATAATACATATCGAGATTTGGGCTAAAATATTTTCATGTGTACTTTATTGATTTCACTGTTTTATATTTCCACTGTGCAAAGTACTATGTGTTGGGGTTCTGTTGAGGTGAAAACTCAATCCCCCCATTTTTGACTTATGTATTTCAAATAATGGGGACATTTCCATAAATGTTTGGCTACATCACATTTTAATATTTTCTTTTGGTTAAGTGTCCTACAATTTTGCCATTTTTTTGTTTTCATCAAATTTCTATTTTGATTGCTTCATTTAGTTTGAATTTTTGCTAGCTTTCCATCGATACTCATTTAATCTTATTTGGTTACACGGTTTACGAATGGTTCTCATCTGAAATTCGATAATTTTTACCAACTGTGTTAAAAATTGTACAAAATATATATTATTTTAATTTTTGTAAATAAATTAGTAATTTGATTATAAATATTAATTCCTAGTTAATTTTTACTAATTAATTTATTTTTCACTAATGTCCTACAAAATCGTCGTAGACAAATTGTAGAACTATATGTTTTCAAGATCTCGGTAATTTATTCCAATTCCCAATTTTAAAAGAAATTATGAGCCATGAAATCTCAAAATTGCAAAGCGGTTGTAGTTCATTTTCTCAGAGTTTTAAATTACCAAATAAATATAGTTTATAATGAATGAATCTCGCACCACATAGGCCCCGATTCACCTCACCTCCTGCCTTAATCCTTCACACCTCGACACATAACATTATATCAAAAACATGATATCAAGTTCCAATATAAAAAAATTCCAATAAATAAAAGTCTGAATACAAAACGTTATGATATATAAAAAGAACTCTCGATATATAAAAGTCTCGATATAACATATTGAAAACTCAAGCACCTCTGGGTATTAGAGCATCGTTTCAAAAGACCTATGATATATATTAATTTTGATATCCGATACTTCAATACTACACTTCAGATATTCAATATTTTTTTTTATGCATGAATGGTTTGGCTCACACTTCAATATACTACATGTTTTTAACATGCTACTCCTCCTTGTTCTAACATCACTATTCAATGGTAATTTAACATGTTATTTGGAAGTTATTAAAATGAATTGTGAAATTGATAATACAGTATAATTTTAATATTATTAAAATATTATATATTATTAATATAATTAAAATGAATTTTTAATTAATATAATTAAACTGATTAATCTATAAATATTAAAATGAATTGTGAAATGAATAATATAATATAGTTTTACGATATAATTTTAATATAATTTAATATTATATATTATTAAATTTAAATAAATTGAATTTTAATTACTAATAATTAAATTTATTAATTTCTAAATAATTTAATTAAACTGTATATATTGATTGACTAATGGTTAATAAAAAATAATAAATTTAATCTAAAATTAGAATTTTTAGTTTGCTTGGGTTAACTTAATTGGTAATGACCATGGAAATGAAGTCTCACCGAACTCAAAGTCTTGGGTTCAAATCTTGTGCTATCCCCCCGATCGGGGTGAGAAGTTGGACATGATGAATATGTAGTCCTACTAAGATTAGAAAAAAATTAAAAAATAGAATTTTTAATTTATCTAAGATTATCTATCTAATCTGTTTGTCTCATGAATCTGTTGTCAATTGTATCTTTTGCTCTAATATATTAAAACCGGATTTTTGAGTAACTATTTGCTCATAATTATGCCATCTAATTCTGATTTAATTCCATTTATGTTATGTGAACTACTTCCTAATGTTATTGGTTCATTATTCATGGTTAATAGATCTCTAAAAATCATGTTTGGTAATTATAATATTAGCTACTTGAACTACTTCATTAGCTACATATTCATCTTAAGTCAGACATGTTAAAATCCAAATTATGTTAATATATTTCTCTTGGCAGAAAGAAGGACTAATCCTTCTTTCCATGAAGATAGGCTTAGCATAATTTTTCTTTTGCTTACATTTAGATTAAATATTGCATTATAGAAGTCCTCTAATAAAAGAGGAAAAATAATAGTTGTGGTTAGGATGAGCCTTAAATCAGCTTAGGGATTTTCTTCCTTTCTCGTGCACAACAAGAAGGCTAATCTGATTTCTCTTTTTTTGTTGGCGAGTTTAAGACATACTTTAAGCCAATAGAGATATATAGAAGGTAACTAGACCTAGTTTAACTAGTTGGAACCACCATTCCAAATGGAAAACGAGCTGCTTTAAGTTCTCGACTGGGTGGTCTCTCTTATAATATTGAATGGTCATTTTGAGAAATCTACATTTTTGGCACTAGAAGGAGGGCCTGACGACTTGATGTCTTTTTGAGTTTTTCTATTTTAAAGTTTTATTTTAATCACAGTGGCTTCTCTCAAAGTTCCCATTTGGAGTTGTATCTTTGGACATGCATCCTTTAACACTCCACTAGAAATAGTAAGGACGCTTATTGAAGGTAAAATTTAATGGTGATAAGATTTTTTTTTTTTTTTTTTTTTTTTTTTTTTTTTGTATTTGATCATGCCTTATAGTTTATTCAAAAGCCAGAAACTGGTG
Source organism: Pinus taeda (assembly GCA_000404065.3). NCBI lineage: Eukaryota > Viridiplantae > Streptophyta > Pinopsida > Pinales > Pinaceae > Pinus > Pinus taeda. The sequence continues at coordinate 37,019 of APFE030801311.1, forward strand.
TTAATCTCTTCTAATTCCTCTATTCACAATAAGGATCAACTCATCACAAAATTTCTTTATAAATTTGATGGTTATGATTATGAATAGGCATGTGATGAATTCGAAGATTTACGAATATTTGAAAATGAATCTTTCTTAGATTTTACTGTTAGATTTCAATTAATTTGCTTGAGATTCAAAGCTGAGGATAAATCTTCAAACATTGAATTGATGGACTGGTTTGAATATGTTTGTTCACTTCCTCTCATTTCAGATCCGTATGTAAAAATTGCAAGCTTTGATGACTCTCCTTCAACTTCTAGTAACATTATAAAAAATTCTAATATAGAGGTGCATGTTAACCATGATGAAGTGGCCTTAGCCATGTATGATAAATTCTTAAACTAGTACAAACATCTTACAATATTAATGATAATCATGCTAATGAATCATTATCACAAATCTTATAGGAATTTTATAAACAATTACAAGAAGAAATAAGTAACAAACTTGAAGAACCACCCGCCACGACATCTGCAAATCACTTTGAAATTAATGCAAAGAATCTGTCAATAAATCAACAAGCAGAAGTAAAAATTGAATATTATAATATTATGTTATATGTTGTAGAAATTACTAACTATAATTGTGGTAATCCAATACTAAATTCAAGGACGCTAGTGAAAACTCTTCAAGAAAGCATAATTAGGCAAGTAAATGATATGGAATCTAAAGTTTACAGTGGACAAAATTCACAAGAATATGCAAATAGAGATATTTTCAATTTCATTGCTTCTGATTCTCATTTTTACCTCTATCCTGATATTTTTGCTGATAATGATTTATCTCCTATTTGCATTAATATTGGTCTAGTAAACAGAGAGGTTGATATAAATGAATTTCCTATTATTTTTTTATCAAGATAGAGAGACAATTATTAATCGTTCTTTTGGCATTAACGAACATGTGTTCCATATTCCTTCTTGTTTTGATACATCAAATAAAAATAAAGAAAATACTAGTGAATGTTTTGGATGACTTCTTTAACATTGAGAATGTTGATTTGTCTCCTTCCTTATTAAATCCTCATCTTCCAAATCAAACTATACTTGAAAATGAAGAAAAACACAATACAAAAGATGTTCTAATTGATTCTCATTTTCAAACATTTAATCATACTAATGATTTCAACATTCAACAAAGCATCCCAATCTATGATCCTTATGATGATCAAGCTCTCATTCCTATTCATAATTATGATATTCTCTCTAATTCACAAGTTGGTGTTGTCGATCATTCTAACTGCATTATTTTAGCCAGTTCTTGTGAAGAGGAAATTAGTTCAAACCAGTCCTAGTTGTGCTATAACAATAATTGTGATACTACTGTAAATAGTGATGTGATTTTGTTATTTTTCCTTCATTTATTTTGGTTATTTTATGATTTGTTTTCTAAATGTCTTTCTCACTTTTTAGATATCTTATGCTGGCATATTGAGAAATTTATTATTGAACACTCAATTGATGCATTGCTTGAATGGGAAAATGAAGTTTTAAATTATAATCATGAACATCAAGAGTTATTACTCTTCTAATTCCAATTGACGTTCATCTTTTATCACTTGATCGTTCCTCTCAAAAACAGTGCCAACAAGAGAGTGTATTTTCACAATATGACCAACAATCTAATTCAATTAATTATATTCTATTGAATGTATCTGACTTCCATCCATATTTCATTGATCCATTTGAAAGACATTTGGAAAGTTTTCCTACACAAAATATTGTTAACAATTTAACATATGTACATAAGACTTACAATTTCTTGCAGACCATTGTATCTAAAATTTCATTTCTAAAATCTGGCCTATCATCTTCTCTTTTGAGCCTCTTCCAATCATTAATTAAAGTCCATCCATATTTCTATGATCCAATTGAAATTCAGCTGGAAAGTAAATTTCAAGAGAATGTGATTGTAAACACGTTTCTTCTTGTAAATATGTTAGCAATAAGTGTATATAATACATTTAGATTATTTCTGTTAGATTAATTGTAATTGTATTTTTGTTACTGATGCTTTTCTTGTACATACACACAGGAGTTAAAATGAGAGAATAGTTACATTGGAAGTATGACCATACCTAATCATGTTTCCTTTCATTTAGTTACTATTAATAATAGATTGATTTCAATTTATATCATTTTCATGTTTGTCAATTATTAATAAGCATGTAATGAGCCTATGATTCTAAGAGTGTTCAAAAAGTATAATTTATTAAATTTTTCTTATGCTATACCTACTTATTCTTCTTGGAGAAGCTTCATCACATTGTTCAAATTTGAAAATAAATAAGGAAAGGTGAAATTCCAAAGAATCTTTACAATCAAGTGTTGAAAATTCAATTTTCAATTCATAAGCATTACTATGTAATCACTTTCATCACTCTTATTCTTCAATATGAAACAAACGCAAATCAATCACTCATTACTTAGAATTTTATATTAAATAAGTAGATGATGTTTGAACATATGAAAATTTTGAGAAATGGATGGGAGAACTTGAAGATTCATGAGGTAAAATTGCAATCAAAATTCTTCTAGGTATGCATCCATATGTTCATCTTCATCTGTTCTTAGTTTTATCTTTTCATAGTTTACTTCTTATTTATGTTTTTCTACTTTTTTCAGGTCTTCATTGACTTGATTTGGAGATTGGATTTTTCACAAGAAAATCTAATTAGCTTTAGAGATAAAGCAAGTGATTAATTTGCAACATGTTCATGGAAGTATTTGTTTTTTCATCAGAATATAGGTATTCAATAGTTTTTCTTCTATTTATATTTTCCTTTCTTTGCAAATTTAGAAATATGAGTCAATAATCATATTCTTCCTCTCATTGATGCAACTGAAATGAAATGCTTAGACTCTTTCTTACTCATATTTTGTACAAGAAAATAAAACTACAAAAATCTTGTAGCAAATGATCTTATCCATGATTTTATCTCTACCTGTTTTGAATCTTACATTTGTCAGTTGAGTTAAAACCTTTCCATTGTGCTCATTTATTTTACATCTGTTTTAGTCACATTTTTTCTTCTGAATTGATTCAGGGCCTTTATCTGGTAAATAATGGGATCTTGATCTTCTTTTTTTTCACTTTCTGATACCTTCCCTCAAGATTTAAGACCTTCTGGCTTATTGGACCCTTGGGTTTATGTTATATTAGAGCCATTTGAAAACACTTTCCGAGGCATTTATCTGAGATATATGAGGCCCATTTTATTTTCCTACTCAAATTCCTTGATCTCAAAATCTAGTTGAAGTCATATTGATCTATTACCATATCCAAGTTATGATATTATGTTTTTATCCAATATTAATTTAAGGCTTCCTTTTATCAAAACTCTTATTTAAAAGATTTACAATAAATATTTATATTTGGACTTATGATATCAGAAGTGAAAATTAATTAAACCTCCATAAAGGAATTCTGCCAAAAACATTTAAATAACAAAGGCTTTATTTATCAAAATTTTATCTATCGGAGAATTGCTCTCATTTCGGAAGTCTTGTTTATCGAAGCTCTTACCTTTCTCTTTGATTCTCTCGGAACCTTAGAACCTTAGGATATTGGGCTATTATCATTAATCAATTTATATTTCTTCCCAAAATTTCATTTTTGCCTCTTCTCATTTCGAAACTTAGGAATATCAGGTTAACTATTCTCGTAAGCCTCTGGTAAATTCATTCTGATCTTTCACTATGCTCACATGGAGTCTTGTTTCATTATCTCTGTATATATATGCTTACTTTCATGTTATCATAGTGGTCAGGAGCTTTGATATATTTTAATTATAATTTCATCGAATCCAAGCATTCATTCCTTAGGATGATTTTGTGACTTTGGGGATATACATTCTTCATAGCATATGCACATAGGTCTCTTTTTACTCTTCTCAGTAATCTTCCTGGCTAATGAAAAATTTCATCACTTGTGGTTTGGTTATGTTTTTTCCTTTGTCCAACTATTGGATGCCCATTTCATTATCTCAGTTACCTTTTAGTGTGCATTTTCATTTATTTTTCAAGGAACTCTTGAGAAGCCACTATGGTTATGAAAAAATTGGTAAGGAATTTGGAACATGAAAAGATAATGGATCATGGTTAAATCATGTTTGATTTCTCTTATATTTGAGTTTTGATATATCACTCTATATTTATCATGCAAAATTTCAAGACCTCTCCATCTACACATATGCGTTACATTGTTTGGGTTTTGGTCTTGATTATTGGCATTTTATGAAAATCATGGAGTTGACATGAAATATGAAATATAAAGAGAACAATCAACGCTGCAAAATCACATCATCATTCTCATTTCTGATGAATTTCATTCACTTCTGATTCCTTAAACGTGAATCATTGTTTTCTTATATCACTTCTTGCTTTAATTTAGATTGAATAAATTATGATTTTGGGCCAATGAAAACTACATTAAAAGTAACTTCTTCATGTTTTTAATTATAATCAAAAGAAGGAGTTATCTTTTGTTGGATAAAATGATATCTCTTAGATAAAATTAAACAAAATTATCCAATGGTAAGCTTCGTATGCCCATTTTCATCCTTTTTATTTTCTTCATTTTTATTTCAATTTTGTTTAGTTTTTATGATGTTTATCTTTGTTTTGCAGGATCTCAAAAATTGTTTATCACATCCTTAATGGCTCAGATGGGGGACTCATTCCCTTTATCGTTCACTTTCAGGTTTTGAAGTAGTAGTAATGATTGTTCATCAAATCATCTAAACTAGGGAGTTTTTGAACCTTTAATCTATTTCTTAAGCATTAGTTTTATCAGAAAATGGTTAAGATGCTTTTATGTAGGACTTGATTTGAAACAAGAAAATTTGCAGCAGGCAAAAACTTCTCATTTAGCTTATTATCTCTCATGACTTCTATTCACCCTTTAATTTCAGAGCATAATCGCTTATAACTCTACAAGATAAAATTTACTAAATTCTCAACATAAAATGAACATTCACATGATTATCTTCTTTTACTTTTTGTTGAGACATTTTATAATTAGTCTTATTGAGTTTGTATTTTAATTTGGGCTTCTCTTTCAGATTTTCCTTTCTCCATTTCACATATTGAAGTTTGCTTTCCATTACTTTTTCCCTTTTTTCTATTGGTTTTGGTTTGATTTTGGTGACTCTGCTAAAATTAATGTGGAAGGCCATTTCCTCACCCAACATTGGTTGGCAGATATGGAAAATATTTACTTTGTCTATTCAATGAATATAATTTATTATTAAAGGTATATCTTTATGGAATTATAAATCCCTCTTGCTTTAAATTTTTTTCATGGAGGAACACACATCCTTTCTAAGTGATATGGTTCACCTTTTAAAGGAAAAAATTGACCCAAGTTTAACTCAATGGATCCCTCCCCTCCCTCCACTTTATAAAAGCCTCTGATAGATAATCCCGGGAAAATAATTTGGAGTAAATGGTTTGAATGGTTTGGCTAACACTTTAATATACTACATTTTTTAACATATAACTCCTCCGCGTTCCAACATCACTATTCGATGGCATTTAACATGTTTTGGAATTATTAAACAAATTGTGAAATTGATAATATAATATAGTTTATAATATAATTTTAATATTATTATTATATTAAAAAAAATTGTGAAAATGAAATAAATAGTTTATAATATAATTTAATATTATATATTATTAATTAATTAAAATAATTAATTAATTAATTTGTAAAAATTTAATTATTATATATATTATATTGATTAGTTGTTAATTATAATTAACAGATTTAATCTAAAATTAGAATTTTTAATCAAAATTTCTTATTTTTGGTCGAGGCAACAATTTTTCTAGAATTCTGGCATTTTTGACACTTTAGCTTCGGACGCTCATAAGTTGAGTTTTACTTGGCCAAATGAGGCCCATGATGACTTGTTAAATATATAAAAGCATGGATAATATTTTTGAAGTGGTTGTATACCATATTTGGTCATTAAATGAGTCTAAAAATTAGTAGAAAATCAAGCTTCGAATTTGTAACAAAAACTAATTTTCTGAGTTTAATTTTGGTATTTTTCATTTGCTCAAAGACTCTGTTGATTGTAGATCTATTCGATTATGTTGTCTTTTACCAATAAGATCTTTAAAATGATCAATGAAAAGATTAGATTTACGTTTATTTATTTATTTAATTGAATTTTCATTGGAGATGTTTTGTTTTCCAGATTTGGTATTTTTTTGTTTTAATTTGCATTTTAATTTAATTTGATTGGTTTTTGGCAAGAGAAATGATCCAGGTGAATATTGCTGGCCAGCTGATCTGGATTTAAACAAGAACGCAACAAATTATAGAGATAACCACAAATACAGAATGTAGTGGAAATAATACTTCATTTCATTACTATAAAATACTGAAATATGCTTACAAACAGAAATGGAAATAAACCATCTAGGGTGATGGTAGCTTATCTCTAAAAAGAGATGTAGCAGCTACATGCCTCTAAACTATCTTATAATGAGGCTCGAAGGCCTATTTATTTGTCTAGAAACAATGGAAAACCCTAAACATCTAAAAACCTAACCCTAGAAGATGAAACGCCAAACTGTTGGCCCCGTTTGGGTAAATTGGTACATCAACTTCCCGAGGTCGTAACGTTGGCATATGATCTCCGTTTGACGCACACAATATCTTGTTAGAAAGATCTATCCGAGAACTACAACTTTGGGAAGAGATACATCAATCCATGCACCCATGTTGCTCCCAGGTTTCCCAAAAAAGTCGTTTAGGGCCTCAAAATGGCTCCAGAAATCTAGGACACGAAAAACTGCTAAAAATAGTAAATTGTGCTACAATTAAGGAAACTAAAAATATGAAAGAAACAATGGTTGGAGACCAAGTGGACTTGGTAGGTGGCCACCAATATCCACCTGGATCATTCCTCACCCCTTAGGAAGCAATGGTCCCCATTGCGTTGAGTTCCTCCATGAGATGAGGAAACTTCTGCTGAACTTGGTCCCTGGTGAGCCACTTGACCTGGTGAAGGAGTTGGCCTGCTTTGACAATTAGATACAGTTGGATATTCTGCTGGCAAGTTTGCTTGATCTGTGTGTCCATGATTCGATCAGTTGTAGCTTGTTCCATGCAATCTGGATTTAACTCTGTGGGTGTGAGTTGTTCTGCAACGTTGGATGTGTCTAGCAATGGTGGAAAGTATGGCCGAAGGCGGTCCACATTGAATACTTGGTGCAGACCAAGGAATGAGGGAATACTGAGCTCAAATGCATTGTTTCCCACAACCTTGATAATGGTGTAAGGACCATATTGGAGTGGTCTGAGTTTCCGATAGGCTCCGGTAAGGCATTCATTTCGCAAATACAACCAGACTTTGTTGCTCACCTGAAACTTGTGTGGCACCCGATGTTGATCATGTCACTGCTTGTACTTGGCATTTGATTTCTCTAGAATGTCATGGACCTGCTGGTGAATATGTTGGATGTGCTCAATGAAGTTGTTTGCCTTATCTGTTTTGGAGTGGACATGAGCCGAATCTGTGTGAGTAGCTGCAAATGGCATGGCCACATCAATGGGAAATAGTGGCTGGAATCCCAAGCCCACCTGAAAAGGGTTGTGGCCAGTCAAGCTCTGGAGAGCTTGGTTGTACTTGTGCTAAACATAAGGGAGGCTCTCATCCCATGTGCATGGATGCTTTGAGTTGCACCTGTGCAGAATGTGTATGATCATCCTGTTCACAACATCTATCTAGCCATCAGTTTGAGGATGGAACACTGTGGACTTAGTGAGTTTGCTGTCAAGAATCAACTCGAGGCTAGACCAAAATTAACTGAGGAACCTGCTATCCCGATATTAGATGATATACGATGGGATCCCAAAGTGTACCCACACTCATTCAAAGAAGAGTTTAGCAATGGCTTCTGCTATGATAGTCTTCTTGCAGGTTGCCATAATGGCCATCTTCGAGAACCTATCAACGACCACAAAAACACAGTTGTTTCCATGTTTAGTAGAAGGAAGGTCCGACATGTAGCCATGGATATGGATTCCCAAGGTCGACTAGGGGTAGGTAGCGGGGTATAAAGGCCTTTCTTCTTGATGGTTGGTTTGGAAATGGCACAGGCAGTGCATGATTTGATGTACTTCCCGAAATCTTGTCGAAGATTCAGCCAATAGAAATTCTTCTGTAGTACTGCCACTGTTTTCTCGACCCCGAAATACCCAGCAGCCCGATTGTAGTGTGCTTCCCAAATCATCTTGGCACACTCGCTTGAAGGAACACAAAGGTGACCTAGGTGGCATAACAGGGCATCCTGGAGGTCAAAATCTAGAACATGCTGACCCTCAAAGAGTGTCTGGTATGTGTGGCCGAATTCTGGGTTGCTTTTGTAGAGAACTGGCCAATCAGAATTCTCGTGCCCACAAGAGTTGAGCACGGTGGTTAAAGCCATGATCGATGGTCGACTGAGGCAATCTGCAACATTATTGGTGCTGCCCTTCTTATACTTGATATTTAAATGAAACTGCTGTAGGTATGTGGACCACTTCTAATGGTGATCATTCTGCAATTT
>APFE030801311.1:47192-91098 GCA_000404065.3 Pinus taeda
GGGGAGGTGAAGATGCCTTTGTACTCCTCCATGAACTTGTCCATCTGTAGTTGTCGTGCGGAGGGCCTCTGTCTGGAGGTCGTGGCCACCGTCTTCTTCTTTCCTTGAGGGTGTATCATCAGGAAAACAAATTTCCCCGTTTTGGAAATGAGCTTACTGCATTGTTTTGCAGTAACCAAAGAGATGAAGGTAGGCGGTGCTACCTCCGGTATCCTGTACAACTTATTTCCCAAAGTAATAAGAACAACACAGGGCCTTGATTCATACACAACATATCACTTCCACAAGTATGGTTGTCCTAATAATACATCACAAACATCAAGGGGAGCAACATCACACAATACCTCATCTATGAAGGGCTTGATGTTGTATGGAAGGCGACACTACTGGCTTACGCGGAGATCCTGTCCTTGGTGAAGCCACCCAATGGTGTACGGTTGTGGATGTGATGTGGTTGGTAAACCCAGCTGCTTCACGACCTCTACCAAAATGAGGTTCTTTTGGCTCCTGTTGTCGACAATGAACTATAGTGGGGAGCCCTTTACCCACATCTGGGAGTGGAAGAGACACTCCTCCTCCTCTGGATCTTCGAGTTCCTCCTTCTGGATCTTCGTGGTGGAAATGGCGACACTTGGCTCTGCATCAATAATCTGCTTCCCTTTGTCATTCCCCTTATCGGGTTCTGACTCAGAGTCAGAACATGCATATGATTCTGAAAGCCTTAGCTCAGCCACCAGTGACTACTTGGCCGAACACTCACTTGTGTTGTGAGTGGAGCTCTTATGGAACTCACACCACTTTCCCGTGTCCTTTTCGGCTTCACGACACTATTCTTTTCTTGCAACTTTGGCGGGTTGTCTTGTGCCGCTGCGCCTTGGATTTATCCTTTGTTTTGTGGTTTGTGGGCACCTTTCCCTTGCTTCAGATTCACAGATCCAAAGTCTCCCTTCTTCTATTTAAACTTTTGCTCGACCTTGACAACATATCGGTATGCTGTGCCAAGCAAGTAGATGTTCAAGAATTCTATTTCTTCCTGGATGTCCTTGTGTAGACAACCATGGTATTTGAGTACCAAATGCTGCTCCAAATCCTTAATACCCAACTTTGTGTGAAGGGTATGGAAGATATTGGTAAACTCCGGCATGACTTGGTCCCTTCCCTGCCGTAGTGTGGTCCACTTTATGTATTGATCCTCATAGCTTCTGACAGGGTAGTACTGCTACTTGATGGCATTCCGGAATGAATTCCAAGTGGGTGTGGTTGAAAATAGTGAGCCCGTACTTTCATCCTTCTATTTGTAGTAGGTTTCCCACAAGTCATTAACTTGGGGCGTTGCTTTGAGAAGGGCGAAAAGAATATTTTCCCGACTCAAAAAATCATGAACAGAAAAATACCATTCTAATAGATTTAACCATTTATCTACGACATCTATGTCTATTTGACCCTTGAAGATGGGGATTTCAAAATTAACTTGTACCTTAAAGGGTGTGGCATTTCCATAGTAGCTGTTGGAAGCTGATGCATCAACTCTGGGTAGCCGCTAAAGGATCTGGGCAAAGATGTCCATCATCGTGTTCCTTTGCCGCTCGAGGGCTTCTTCGAGCAAGATTTTGATAGGACCTCCTGCCCCCTCATCTTTATTTTCATTCGCCAAGGGAGATCGTCGAGATTTGCGAGGCTATTATTGCAAAGTTTCGACTAGTTCAAGCCCTAACTCCTTATATCCTGACCTTGTTGGGGACATGCAAAGAAAAACAGAGAAAAAGTAGACCGCTCTGATACCACTGATCCAGATTTAAACATGAATGCAAAAAATTATAGAGATAACCACAAATACAGAATGTAGCAGAAATAATACTTCATTTCATTACTGTAAAATACTGAAATATGCTTACAAATAGAAATGGAAATAAACCAGCTAGGGCGATGGTAGCTTATCTCTGAGAAGAGATGTGGTGGCTACATGCCTCTAAACTGTCTTACAATGAGGCTCGAAGGCCTATTTTATTATTGAGAAACAATGGAAAACCCTAAACATCCAAAAACCTAACCCTAGAAGATGAAATGCCAAAATGTGTGCCCCATTTGGCTAAATTGGTACATCAACTTCCCGGGGTCGTAACTTTGGCATACGATCTCCGTTTGACACGCACAATATATCGTTACAAAGATCTATCTAAGAAATGGAACTCTTGGAATAACAACATTGATACATAGACCCATGTCACTCCCAGTTTTCCGAAAAAACATCGTTTAGGGACTCAAAACGGCTTCGGAAATTTAGGACCCGAAACACTGCTAAAAATAGTAAACTATGCTACAATTAAGGAAACTAAAAAGATGAAAGAAACAATGGTGGGGGTTCAAGTGGACTTGGTGGGTGGCCACAATATCCACCTGGATCAAGAAAGGTTGAAGAGTTGAGGAAGAGAAGATTTGAATCAATGATATTTCTCTAGCAAGAGAAGAAAAATAATTTTGACCAATAAAAATTGTTGTAGTAGATTTGTTTTTCCGCAACTCTCCTATTTGAAATTCATTTCTGTAATTACAAATAGTGGTTTGTAGAAGGCTAAAAGGGGATTCTCTTATAGAATTATGTAATGCTTAAAGCACTATTGTAATAGGGGGTTCATGTTGTAGGTAGAGAGGATTAATCTCCAATTTGGGAATTATTGGGATTTGGTTCTTTCCATTAATTTGAACTTGTTCTCCTTCTCTTTTCTTTAAATCTAATCTCCTACATTAGAAGGAGAACAAGTTCAAATTAATTTATATCAGAAACACTTTTATTTTTAATGTGAATTTCATTATTGATGACATAATTATGTTGTTTGGATTTATATTGTGCACTACTATCAATATGAATACCTATCTTACAAATTAGCTATCTAATCTATTTGTCCCATGAATCTATTATTAGTTGTATCTTTTGCTCTAATATATTAAAACTAGATTTCTGAGTAACTATTTACTCAGAAATATGCCATCTGATTCTGATTTAATTTCCATTGTTGTTATGTGAACTACTTCCCAATGTTATTGGTTCATCTTTCATTATTAATAGATCTTTGAAAAGTGTGTTTAGTAATTATAATATTAGTTAATTGAACTACTTCATTAACTACATATTAATCTTAAGTCAGACATTTTAAAATCCCAATTATGTCAAAATATTGCTCTTGGTAGAAACAAGGACTAATCCTTCTTTCCATCAAGATAGGCTTAACATAGTTTTCTTTTTGCTTGCATTTATATTAAATATTGCATTCTAGAAGTCCTCTTATGAAAGAGGCAAAATCGTAGTTGTGGTTTGGCTGAGCCTTAAATCAGCTTAAGGATTTGCTTCCTTTCTCATGCACAACAAGAAGGCTAATCCAATTACTGATTTTTTTTGTTGGCGAGTTAAAGGCATACTTTAAGCCAACAGAGATAGAGGGAAGGTAATTGGACGTAGTTTAACTAGTTGGAACCACCATTCCAAATGGAAAATGAGCTACTTTAAATTCCCAACTGGGTGGTCTCCCATATAATGTTGAATGATCATTTTGGAAAATCAACATGTTCCTATTATGTTTATATGTTTGGTTAGCCATATACTAGATCTAGGGCCTAGTAAAAGTTCAACACTATCAAAACAGATGATGTCTTTATTTATTTACTACGTCATAATAAAATAATGCATTTTTACATACACAGACACACACATATCATCCATGCAATTTCTAGGTTTAGAAATCTTCCATTTTGTGCCCTTCTCATAGTTGTCGTGTTTATTTTCCATTTGTTACCATAGACCCAGCTAGCCTGCTTGGTTGTTTTGTCCTCCCTTCTTCCCTCCACTTCCCTTTATTTCATACAACGGGCTTCATACGAGTCTTATATTTTCTATTGGGTTTTACTCAGTGCTTCCCAGAGTTCCTCCCCTTTTTCACACCCAAAAAAGACCAAGACCCAAAGCATAAAGAACAAAATAATATAAATAATGAGGGACAATGATCCAGGAGGATCTGTTGATTCAAATTGTACAGGTGCTCAAGTGTCATCATCAGTATTTAGTGTCATCGTTGCCTCAGTTATGGGTGTCGTTCAGTTTCGACAATGTTGGTTATGATCAGGTTGTTCAGGATTTTGGGTTCGACAGAAGTGTCGTCCATGGCACAGGTTCATCGTTCGGGTTTTCGTTGCAAAAATAGCTAGAGTCGACGATGTGCGTGGGTTTTCGTCATGGAAAAAGGATCAATATCATCGTGTCGATGATAAGCAGGTGTTTTTACATCACATTGTGATGAAATATTGTAAAAGGGTTTTTGAAATTCTAGATCTAAACCCTAATCCTACATCTAAGTCCTAAAGACTAAAACTAAACACCAAACCCTAATCAAATCCATGCCTAAAACCATGTATCAAATCAAATCCTATGCTAAACCTAATCCTAAATCCTAACCTATGCTAAAAACCCTCACCCTAATACATTAACCTATGTATTAAAAAAATACATTACAGACTATGTGTATAGTTCTCAGCCTTGCAAAACAAATAGAAAACATTAATAAACATTACAAAACAATAAACAATGCCTTAATGGCGCGGGTATGTAAACGTGGTGGAGAAGGCATGTGGGCAGGGATTACAACAGAGGAGGTTACAGTTATATGTCCCTAACCGTGGGCTGCTAATTGTATCAGAACCGTCGGAGGAAAGGGTCATGTGATCGCATGTTGGATAGTTGTCGGGGTTCCTAACTGTCAAGCTTATAAACCGCATGGAAATTTTTAACCATTATCGCATATGAACACGTCCTGCCAACCGAAACCATCGAAGAGAAAGCTACCGAGATAACCGCTGGTTATAGCAGGTGTTCACATGGGTCGTTAGCACTTCCACCTAGTTAGCTACCAGCTAACGGTTTCGGGCTATCCCAAAGTCTATTTGTGGGGTTTATGTTGTTAATTCATTTTAAATTAATTCCATGACCTTGTAACCTAACGCCAAGGTGTCAAATAATGACTAGACCGAACCATGTGTAACCCAGAAGTTAGCTCATACACCTCAAAGACAGTCAAGGAGGTTTGAATGTTCTTGCAAGCCTATAAGAGGCAGTTTTTCTCGTTGAAGAATGGATTGGTGGTTTTGGGTTTTTGTATGCAGATTCTAGAGGTTAGAGGCTGTTTTGTTTTCAGTGTTTCAGGAGCATTGGGAGTCAGATTTGGAAATAGTGAGCGATATTGGAAAGCTGGTTTAGAGAGCTATCTGATGATAGAGGTAAGAATTTCCTATGTATAAGTTATGTCTGACTAAATCACTGTGTAATAGACTCCTTTCTTCTCATTCCTAATAAAACAGTCACCCATCTTGAAAGTGGACCCGGAGACGTAGTCCATCAGGGACGAACTCCGTAATCAATCTCGTTGTTTGGTATAACTGTGTTCTTACTATTTGCACTTCTGTTATGCATCGATTTCATGTTTAATCAGTTGTCGTAAAATGTTCTTTGCAAGAAGTTTTTCCTCGATTACGTGCTTCAACTAACATTCAAATCATTAATGGTTAGTCAATTCTACACCAGTATTTATTTTATGATCATTTCAGATCATATAATTTGGTATTAAAACATGTTGCATTTGTAGAATGTGCCATTGAATGTTAACCAGGTCTAAGTTGCAACGAGGAGAAGGAATCCTTGAGCAGATTGATCCAGAGATTGGAAAGCAACGAGTCGTTCAGAAATTGACCATGTCAGGACCTGATGTAGGTGAAAACACTGAAACAAAGATGAGTGAGGAACAGTTTCAGCACGCGTTCTTAACTATGCAGCATATGTTGGGTAAATTGTACGAAGATAAGAAGGTGAGAGATGCAGCTTCTTCTTAAAAGGCATCGAAGAAGGACAAAGGTAAAGGGAAGGATGATAAACCACCTTCACCTCCATCATCTCCATCATCCTCCTCTTCTTCTTCTTCCAGTGCAGAATCTGAAACATAAAAGAAACCTAAGAAAACATCTCTTTTGAAACTTGATGTTAAATTTGAGTTACCTGTTTATGATGGTGAAATGAATCCTGAAAAGTTAGATAACTAGATAAAGCAGTTAGAAGTGTATTGTCGCATTCAGAACATTTCTAGAGATAAAACTAAAATTCAGTTAGCTACACTTAGAATGGGGGGAACAACTTTAATCTGGTGGGAAAGAAAAAATCAAATAGATGTAAAGCGTAAAGGAAAAGTCATCTATTCATGGTCTAAGTTTTTAAAAGCTCTTAGGAAACAATTCTACCCTTTCGGATACATGTAGCAAGTTGTTATTGATTGGCAGCATCTGAGGCAAGGTAAAGGGAAAAGTGTTTAGGAGTTTACTCAGAATTTCAGAAAGAAAGCATTGGCACTTGGTATTTCATTGCATACACGTGAAACTTTGTTAAAATACATCGACAATTTACATTCATATTTGCAACATACTTTATTGATGTTTAATCCTGATGATTTTGATGAGGTGTGTGTTCAGGCCATACATATTGAATTAGGTGGTAGACCATTCAAGTTTTCATCTCAGTTGTCCAAAGAGTTGGAAACCAAAGATTCTAGTGGCAGTAAAGGGAAGAACATTTTGAAGAGAAAGAAATTAACGATCATTCGGAAGGAAAGGCCTACTTGTTCTCATTGCCAAAGAATCGGTCATGATGAATCAAAGTGCTAGAAACTTCATCCAAAACTTAAGCCCAAAAAGTTCCTTAAGGAAAAGGATGAAAAGAAGTCCATTGCAACAATCTAGGAAGATCTGGGTTCAGATTCAGGTGATGAAAGGAGGATAACTGCCATGATTACGACAGGTAAAACTTCTGATACTGGTTCAAGTTCGAAAACTAATGTATCGTATTCAAACATAAATCCTTCAAATGAGGATAAAAGAGTTGAACTCTTCCACATAAGGATAACTTCTAAGCATACAAATATTGACACAATGATTGACAGTGGATCACAAGAAAATTTAATATCTGAACATATAGTTAATCAATTGGGTTTGGAGACACAAAATCATCCAAGTCCATACCCATTAGGTTGGATTAATAAATCAACTCAGATACATGTCACACAGCAATGTCGGTTAAAATTTTCAATTACATCTAAGTACATTGATGAAGTGGAGTTAGATGTAGTCCCAGTAGACATATGTGGAGTTGTCTTAGGAAGTCCTTATCTTTATGATAGACATGTAGTGTTTTACATAAGAGAACATAAATATCACCTAAAGAAAGAAGGGGTTAAATTTATTGTTAGGGCACATAAAGTGAAATAAAACTTGGATTTCATTGTTACAAATCAAGTTAAGCAGTTAATAAGTTCAAGTAAATATGTACTCATGTTTATTAAGGAACAACATAAGGATGATTGTCCGAGATGCGAGATTCAGTTTATAGATCAATTGGTCAAGGTGGTTAATTCTTTTCCAAGAAATCTTATTTATGAACATGATAAGAAACATGAGATACATTTAATGTCCTATGAACATCTTCTTAAAGACAAAATGAATTTCAACTCATTCATTCAAATGAATTCTAGAAACTATCATCATCAACAATGTATTGCAGGGAATGGTACATATGAGTCTAATCAGAGAATTGTTTCAGATGGTATGTTTATTTTCAGTTTTAGGGGTGCAGGTCAGTAATGGGGAAAGTCAGTGTTACATTTCTTTGGTATTGCATTATCATTTCATGCTTTAAAAAGTAATGAAGCCTCTTTTCAAGTAGAGAGAAAGTCTATAAGTTTTCATGACAAAGCATTTTCGAACGCAGATCTAAAGTTTTATTATTATGATTTGAAAACTAATGCATTAAGTGAAAGTGTTAGTCAATGGAGATATCAGTGAATAGATGAAGAAATAGTGATTCAATTAACTCAACAGTTACTTAGATACTTTCAAAGTCAAACTAAATTGTAGCAGTCTTTCATCACAGCTGGATGAGTTCTATGCAGCAAGTTCACTTAATAATCAGTCAACAGGAAAGTAAATCAAGTCAAGTAATTGATATGAAGTCAAAATCAAAGGATTATTTAAATATTTCAGTTATTCTGGAAAGTAGATTGTTAATACCCATCAGATGTATTGAACAAAGTTCTACAAATACTATTTTCAAAGATGTTTCTGAGTCACTAACTCATGATTCTTCGTGGAAAGAATTCAATTGTCATGTTGATAACAGGTTGTTTTCCCATCGTCAAAGTTTTTCATATTGCGGATGGACGAAACAGGTCACCGAATCAAAAGGTACCATGGTCAGCATCATTAGGGTCATCACGTGCAGGTGATTGATCAAATGTATAGGTACATCGTCAGGTCAAGGTGGAAAGAGACGGAGTTCTACCCTCATCGACTATTTTTTAGTCAAAATTTTGTGGTCCAAAATATTTCAAGTGGAGAGGAATGATCTAGGAGGATCTGTTAATTCAAATTATACAGGGTCTCAAGTGTCATCATTAGTATTCAGTGTCATCATCACCTTAGTTATGGGTGTTGTTCAGTTTCGACAGTGTTGGTTATGATCAGGTTGTTCAGGATTTGGGTTCAACAAAAGTGTCGTTTGTGGCATAGGTTCATCGTCTGGGTTGTCGTTGCAAAGATATCTAGAGTCGACTATGTGTGTGGGTTGTCGTCATGCAAAAAGGATCAATATTGTTGTGTCGATAATAAGTAGGTGGTTTTACGTTACATTGTGACGAAAGATTGTAAAATGGTTTTTGAAATTCTAGATCTAAACCCTGATCCTACATCTAAGTCCTAATGACTAAAAATAAACACCAAAACCTAATCAAATTCATGCCTAAAACCATGTATCAAATCAAATCCTATGCTAAACCTAATCCCAAACCCTAACCTATGCTAAAAACCCTCACCCTAATATATTAACCTATGTATTAAAAAAATACATTACAAACTATGTGTACAATTCTTGGCCTTGCAAAACAAGTATAAAACATTAATAAACATTACAAAACAATAAATAGCACCTTAAACACATGGGTATCTAAACCGCGGCGGAGAAGGCATGTGAGCATGGATTACAATGATAGAGGTTACAATTATATGTCCCTAACCGCGGGCCGCTAACTCGGAACCGCTGGAGGAAAGGGTCATGTGACTGCATGTTGGATAACTGTCGGGCTTAGAAACCGTGTGGAAAAAGTTAACAATTATCAAATATGAAGACATTCTTCCGTCTGGAACTGCCGGAGAGCAAGCCACCGAGATAACCATGGGTTATAGCAGATGTTCACATGGGTCACTAGCACCTCTGCCCAGTTAGCTGCCAGCGAATGGTTTCGGGCTATCCCAAAGTCTATTTGTGGATTTTATGTTGTTAATTCATTTTAAATTAATTCCATGACCTTGTAACCTAATTCCAAGGTGTCAAACAATGACTAGATCGAACTATGTGTAACCCATAAATCAGCTCATACACCTCAAAGACAGTCAAGGAGGTTTGAATGTACTTGCAGGCTTATCAGAGGCAGTTTTTCTCATTGAAGAAAGGATTGGTGGTTTTGGGTTTTTGTATGCAGATTATAGAGGTTAGAGGTTGTTTTGTTTTTAGTGTTTCAGGAGCATTGGGATTCATATTTGGAAACCATGAGTGGCATTGGAAAGCTGTTTAGATAACTATATGATGACAGAGGTTAGAATTGCATGTGTGCAAGTTCAGTATGACTAAATCACTATGTAATAGACTCCTTTCTTCTCATTCCTAATAAAATGGTCACCCATCTTGAAATCAGACTCGGAGAGATAGTCTATCAGGGACGAACTCCATAATCAATCTTTGGTATAATTGTGTTTTTACTATTTGCACTTCTATTATGCATCAATTTCATGTTTAATCAGCTATCGTAAAATGTTCTTTGCAAGTAGTTTTTCCTCGGTTTGCATGCTTCAGCTAACATTCAAATCATTAATGGTTAATCAATTCTACATCCCTATTTAGTTTATGATCATTTTAGATCAGAAAACAAAAAAACGTTTGTTACAACAACATAAAATAAAAAAAAAACAAAATAGCATGGGCATGTTTATAGTCAACAATCAAGAAAAAAATAAAATATACATTCAATCATGGAAAACACATGAGACATACAATAAACCCAAAATCAAATCAACTCCCATGAGTTTTATGTTCATTGTGTCCTTTTCCATCATGTATATATATATATTTGAGCACTTTTCAAAGCTTTTATGTCACTTCAAAATTTCAACGCCCCTCAAAATAGTTCATTGTTGGTTCATGTGCATGCGGCTCACATGAACCCTCCTTCCTTTTTTGTTTGTTGGGGAAGTTCTTTTTCAAATGTTCCTCCCCACAAAATCAACATGAGATTGGATTTCTTTCCCTTTCATCCTTGCGAGGCCTTTTTTTGGCCCTATCAGTAAGACTTATCTCTTTTGAGAATAAGTCCCATTAACTCCTGCATTTGTTTTTTCAGCATTTAGTTCAATTTTTCCATCCCTTGTTGCTTCTTGGTGAACTAGTTAATTTTTACCTTGAAATTCTTCAACTTAGCCTTCAAGTCCTTGAAGTTCTCTACACTTTCAAGTTAGTTTCCCCTTTCATGTTCACGATAGATTCCACTAGTCATGCCTTTTATTCTTGCTACAACTAAGTATTCTTATGTGTTGTCGCACATCTACTCAGTTGTTTAGTTAAAATAAAATAAACAATTCAGTTGTTACCTTGACATGTGAGGACCAAGCATGTTAAACTACAACTGTACACACATCTCAAATTTCTTATTAGTAACATGTCTCAAACACACACACACACACATGTGTGTGTGTGTGTGTGTGTGCTTTCAATCTCACTATTACAGGATTTAGGAATCAACCCTTTTGCTAGCATCATTAGTTAAATTCAATCTCTTTACCAAGACCATCCTTACTAATAAAAAATCAACCTCTTTAACAAGCATAGAAATAGAATTTATATTCATCCTCTCTCTTGAGAATAACAACCATGACATCTGTAATCTAAGAAGTTCAGTTAGAGAACAATTATATTAATATCTTTCAACTTCTATTTCAAAATTGTAAAATATGTCATGTATGTGCATGAAATAGTATGAAATTAACACATAACCATCAATGAAAAGCAATAATAAAGAAAAATGATAACAAATGATCAATTTATCGAATTGGCCAACCTCCAATTCACCGTCTCTCCTCCAAATGTTACATGTGGTATTCACATTGGGCTATAGAATGAACCTTTTGACTAAAATATTCCTTATTTATTAAATTCTTTAGAACATATAAAAAGCACCACCATCATGTTCGAATACTCGAGAGATTTCTAGTGATATAAATTTTACTTCAATCCAACATCTAGATCAAAAGTTATGATCATTTAATGATCCAACCAATAACTATTTTCCATTATGCATGTTATGTAACCAAATCGCAAAAAAAAAAAATATAGATCAACAACTTGAAAGTAAGCCTCTTCAAGGGGGGGAACATCCTTTTATCTCACTGAAATGAGCAATTCTTGGATGATACAAATGAAAATACTTGCTTGGTATATATAAGAGACTAAAGGGTCACAATATAATCATGACCTACATAAAAATAATAATATAAGGGCACAATAATAACAATAGTGGACTTCTATGGGGCACAAAAATAACAATATGGGAGCTACTCTAGTATTATAGGTACCTAATGTGCCCATCTACTTAAAAAAAGTGTTGTTAAAATGTTATGTAACTAGATCACAAAAACAAAAGAAAAGATAGATCAATGACTTGAAAGTAAGCCTCTTCAAGGGGGCAACCTCCTTTTACATCACATAAATGAAAAATTATTTTACGATACAAATGATAAGACCTCCTTGGTATATATAGGAGTCTAAAGGCTCACAATATAATCACGACCTACATAACAATAATAATGTAAGGGAACAACAATAACAATATTAGGCTTCTATGGGGAAGAACAATAACAATGTGGGGGATAAATGGAGCACAATAATAACAATATGGGGGCTACATTAGTATTATAGGGACCTAATAATGCAAAACCACTATAGGGTCACCCTGAGGTCCCGAGACACAAATATTTGCCACATGCCAGAGAGACATTTCATCTCTTGACCCTTCCCAAGCTATGCACATTACCAACTCCTTTGAGGTCCCAAGATGATGTCAGCCCAAGATGGAATCACATTATCCTCATCTTTGTCCACATGGACCTCTTTGAGGCCATCACGTGTCATTCATTTTGGTCCACTCAGCCTTCCAATAAGAAATTTTATTCTATCCATGTGGCATTCCCTCCACATGCCACATCATCATGCCACTATGGGCCCAACTTGGATCCAACTAGAGTTATGGTGCTCTTGCAATGCAACGACTCTAAATTATATCATCTCAACTACTTTCCCTCCAAAATACAAGGTTGTGACACTTCCTATTATGGAGCCTAGATTCAAGCCTTCACGTCATCTCACCCCAGTCTCTCCCAACATTACCACATAAGGCACAACACTTCACTCAAGCCCAAGACCAAGAAGAAAATATTTACATCTCACAATGAAATATCTCTCCATTAACCACCGCTTGTCATGCCTCATCTCATCCCTCTTGGAATTTTGCACACCACAAACCCTGTTGAGGTTCGGAGACCTGAAGATCCGAGATGATTTCAGGTTGACATATTCCACGTTAGCCTACTCCCTTTCATCACCATCATTAAAAAGTGTCCATGCTAGGGCGAGACAAGATTTCCACCCGTAACATAATGAAAGTGACCCTTCCATCATACCTTGGACACTCAATAGATTACGAGGATATATATATATATATATATATATATATATGACACTCTTGGAACTTAAACAGAGTCAAGTCCGTCCCTCCTAAGCTTACCATATACCTTTTCCCTCACTTAGAGATTTGGACTATCTCCCTTGGGCTTGAATCACCCTTATCAATACATGTAAAAATTATGAGCAACTCCTGTGTCCCCCTCGACACTTAGGTGAAATAGCTTTCCTTCCTAATCTCTATACATATATATACAAATAGTAATGGGGATGTCCTCAAAACATAACTGAACTTGGGTTATCCCTCTTGAGCTTATGCGCACACGCACACACACACACATTATTTATACCAATATTCCCTCGACACTTAGTCGAATATGGCCTATCCTTCTTAAGCTTACACACATATTTAGCTATACATGGATTCCTGCGACCATTATTACAAATCATACAACCACTTAGGAAGCCATAATCAATATTCTTAAGCATGATAGAGTTATAGGGAGCATCAAGCCTCCGACCCATGCATATTTAGCATTCAAGAAATCACATGAATTTCATAATGAATAACAACATTCTCATTAGCAATACATGCCATATGAAAAAATATATCACAGTGAAAATTCCATTCAAATTAGCAAAACAAAACACTTATCTTGTACTATAGATGAGACTAACAACTGAGAATGGGACTTTAACTCTCCACGCAACCTTATATTGACTACGATGTAGCCTTTATTGTAGCCAATCGGCATTAAGCTAGGTGTTATAGACATATTTTTGCACTACAACCCCAATCACATATGTCGATAAACCAAGGGCTCTCAAACCCCTAAAAGTATTGTTTCAAACCCTAAAGGATCAAGGTCAACTGATTACATCATTTCCCAGAAGTTCTCCCTCAAAAACTACTCAGAACTGGTCAAAACTGAACCATACAAACTGCTCCATGCTAAGGGTACGATGCATATCACCTGTTACACACAAGGGGTGCGATGCATACTGAAAATCCCTTCTGTAGGGTGTGATGAGCGAGAGCAGACAAATGGCAGAGGCAGTTTTCTAGGTGGAAACTCATAGAATATTCTAGAAACTGCTCATATGACACTCGCCTCTTTGAATTTTCCCAGGGATGAGTAAGAGATCATGAAATCTCCAAGTGGAACCAAGAACTATCAGTGAAATGACACTAATCAAAAACCCAGAAGCTGACTCACCTCTCTGCAAATATCTATAAATGGATCCCTCATCCCAGAGATCCAGAGGCTGGAATTTTGTAATTTGTAAGGAAGTGCTGTTGGTTTCTCTTTGAGACATTGTATTGTTGGGTGATCTTTCTTTTCATGAGGTGAAGAGGGCTTTCATGCTGGGAGGATGATGCTGGATCAGACAGCTGGGTTGTAATCTGCTCTTCTACTTCTACTATCAATAAAGTTATTTGATTTTTCCTCCATATACTTGTGCATGTGTAAATATTGTATTTGTGAATGCAATTGTATGGTTAATGTACATCTGATTCTACATTGTTTATGGTATTATAGATCTCTATGCTTTGATGGTATTTTGCTGCTTTGCCTCTACAGGTGTTCTTTGAAGCGAGACAAGTGAGAAAGGAGTGGCAAAGCTCTATCAAAGGAGAGAGGAAACAAGCAAGGAGCCAAGTGAAAGATTGAGTTTGGTGCTCTCTGCTTCTCTCTTATCTATCATCCATAAAGGAAAACACAAGCTTCTTTGAATTGTTTGTTTCTAAGATAGATACCCGTCTTAGTGGGACTAGCAGATCAAATAGCGACACTAGTTTTCCCAAAAACAAAATGGGAACTCCGTTGGGGAGCAAATAGTTTGTTTGTTTGTTTCTATTTGTTTGCTTTATAAACTATAGACGGAGCCTAAAGTTAAGCCAACTAGCCTTCGAACTGCATTTGCTATGAAAGTGCAAAGTAGATCAACGCTGCTTCAGTCAATCTCTCGGTTTGTTTTTGAACTAAACATCTAACTTGCAAACATCCTAAGTGCCTTGGTGGTAGCTCAATAACCTCATAAGATATACCCCTATATTTTGTGTTTACTGTCTATCATAGCTTAGCTGAAAATCACTGAATTTAGCTGTAAATTTTGAGCAAAAACCAAGCTCAGTTTCATTCTCTAGACCATTGTACTGTCTCTCATTAGCAGTTTGGATGCATCACACCTCCCGTGTGTTGCAGGTGAGATGCATCCCTGTTTCCCTTAAGGACAGGTGCGATGATTGAATGCGACTATTTCCCTCTCTGGAAATTGGTTTTTCTTCATTGTTTTCAACTCTATTAAGTAGTTTTGCTGCTTTTGATCAGTATATCATTGTTGAAGCCTTCTTCCTTTACATTATTCAACCTCCGTTGATAAGGAATTGTGAATTTTTTAAATGTATTTTTCATCATTTACAACCCTCCTTTGGAAAAAGTAGCTTAATAGAACTGTCATCTTTTGATTTGAAAGTGTCGCAGTGTGAGTCGAAAAGAAGAGTGTCGTAAAGTCTTCCTCTTCTAGATAGTTGATTGTATTTTTGCCATTGTATTTGATTTGAATTGTCAGTATTTGAAGTGTAGAAAGAAGTTTCCCATTCGAAATTGAAGGTGTCATCTTAGTCTTCCTTTCGTCTTTTGAAAATAAATTGCTGAAGTGTCGCTTTGAAGAAAAGTAGTTTAGATTTGTACTTAGTTTTCTTTTTGGCATTTTCACATTAAGGAAACTTAAAAACAAATACATGCATGTGCATTTGCATTTAGACTGCATGCGGAAATTGATTTAGGAAAAGTTCATTTAGTGTGTGCTCTCTTCTCTCTGTTGAAAGAATCATACTCTTCTTTCCTTAGTAGCTAGGATTTTCATTGCTAAAAGAAAACAAACGACTATTTATCATTTTAGATTGCAAATTTAGGAATTGTACATCTACATCACGTGGTGAACCTTGAAAGGCAAACTTCTTAAGAAATATCAACTATAAAATAAACCTCAATGAACATAAAAACACTTTGGAACCTAACGCACAACATCTAGAAGTCTAGGCTAGAGATGTATTCCAGTGTTGTAAAGCTTGGTAACTATCATTTTCATCGTAGATTGGGTGATTCCTCCTCTTTGGTACGACAAGTGCTAGTACAGACTTGTGCTCCCACGTACCGTCGAGTATATATTGGGAGACCACAATAGGCTAATATCCTTTATCCTTAGGAAGCCGTGTTTTCCGCCCTATCGATCGCAATGCACTAAACACAACATTCAGGAAGATTGATTGTTGTACATAAAGTCCTCGGTAATTTCTCTTTAATTTACCACCGATGTGTATATTGTAGTTTTGCGATTGGTTTGGTAATCCCTCTATCTAGATTTCCAAAGTAGTCACTTTCGTTCCTTTTCAACTCATTAAAAGAAAAGGTTCATCTGAGCACTTGTCTCTTCAGGTTCATTAAAAATCAAAAGCAACTAGAGTCACCTTTAGCTTTTTCTCGACTCTTAAAATTTGAAAAAGCAAGTTGTGTCAAAGCGTCATAAAATTTATTTAATTCGGAATTAACACCACTATTCCCTCATTGATCTTAGGTTGAGATAATGGAGTTCACCAATTAAGGATTTACCCTTAGGGGGAATCCTAGTCCTTTCTCTTCTTGGGGAGATATTGGTGCTCCATACATGGCTACATTGTCCCTTCCAGGAAGCACAATTGGCCTGCCTATATGGCTATTCTCAACCTTTGTCGTTCAAAAAACCGTAATTCCTCAGCAATCGAATCAACAACCAGATGATGTTGGAGTTTCTCCCTCACCTTCTACTTCATTTGTTTCTCCCTCTCCTTCTTCCTTTTCGCTTGGTGAAGCTAGTGATACTAAAAACCAAGTAACTGAGAAGAAGAAGAAGGGGAAGGAGAAGAAGAAGAAGAAGCCGGTCCAGTAAGGGGGCAACCATGCATCATCTGACGAAAATCCGCACACCGCACGTTCTAAACCCAAAACTCCATGCATAATTTGTAGAGGAAACCACTATCATCGAGATTGCCCTTGCATCCCGCGGATCTTCAGAGACTGGTCTCCCCACTTGCACCATTTGGTGTCATTAACCTCTGTCGATCATGTTGAGAATACACCATCGACTAGTGAAAATGAAGTTAATGGACAAAAAGGAAAATCTAAATTTCCTTGTAGATTGTGTGAAGGCGACCATGCCCTCCACTATTGTCCTTTTCTGGATGAAGCAAAAAGAGTCTCAGATAATCGTCCACCGCAACAACTTCCACCTGGATACAAGAAACTCTTGCCAAGTCCATCGCTAGTTGAAAATCTGACTGACATACCACTGTTGTCGGTCGAAACGCCTATCATTGAAGATAAACCCTCTGAGTCCACACCAGACCAAAGTCAACAGGTCGAGACAACAGTCGACCCAGTCTTGTCTTTAGAAGGTCCACCTTCAGATGATACAATCTCCAAAGAGAATGATAACGGCACCATTCAAATTCTTTTTGTTAACACAGAGTCTAATGAACATGGGGGCAATCTACTCGTTCCTTTACCATAGGAAGGAAGTTCCCCATTTCAAGAGACTCATCCGGCGTTTTATTTGGTCCCTCCTCCAAGCAATCTAGTCATTTCCTTTGAATGGAATCTACTAGCGGGTCCTCGCCTTCCATCTAATGTGATGTTCAGAATCATAGTACAAGTTTACAGAATGATCATGGCAGGCACTATCATAAATGAAGGGGCTTCCATGAGTATCCTTTCCTCAACTGCTTGGAAAGCACTTGGTTCACCATCGCTTCTGCCTGAGAATCAAAATTTGTCAGGCTTCAATAAAGGAACTAGTCGACCATTAGGGATCCTTCAAAATGTGCCTATAACTTTGAGAAGGAAAAATGTTCACTTGAACGTAATGGTAGTCCAAGGGCCACTAGATTACAATCTACTCCTTGGGCGTGACTACATTTACAACATGGGAGCTATTGTTTCCTCACTCTTCCAGGTGATGTGTTTCTTGTATGAAGGCAGAATGGTACAGCTTGTTGACCAGCTTTCATTTCCCAGTTCAAACATGGCTTCAAGTCAAATGCCATCCCTAAATGGTCTCTTTACACAAGGAATGTCTCTTCAACCTCCAATTCATCCACCTAATTACTGCTAGTGATTCAGTGAATGTAACAAAGCTTAGGGGGCATGCACCCTAGTCTACTTCTGCAGGAAAACCCAGATGAAAAGATATATTTCCTCGTAGGATATATGACCAGTCTGAAACACCTGTCCATGTAGGATATGGGATCAGTCTGGGTCAAGAACTCCTTGTCGCAGATGATATGATTGGTCTAAAAATGCCATTTCCATATAGGATAAGGGATCAGTCCAAAACATGATCTCCTCGAAGGTTATGTGATTGGAAGTGTCGACCCATACCATTCACCTTTGTCCATTTCGATGGACAAAGCCAAGGAAGTGTTTTATCTATTATTCAAATGAAGCAATCTTGCTTAAATGCAAGGACTTACATATGGTGACCTGGAAACTCTGCTTTTCTTTACACCTGGGGGCATGCGAACCTTTCTTACGCAAATGAAAAGAACCCAGCGTAACTCTAACCCCCTAGTATTTTACTAACTTCAACTGCTTAGGCTAGGTGATTGGTATGATCCACCATTCACCTTTGTCGGAAGCCCCGACAAAGCAAAGGAAATGTTTTTTCTAAACTATCCTACCTAACCTTAGTAGCTCACTAACTCTTAGCTCCGTAATTGGTCATTTCCAGCCTACATACAAAAGGCAATGAGAAAAGTTTCTCATGGGGCAAGCTCACTAAAAAATGAACCTACAAAATAAGAGACATCTTTAAAAGACGACTGGAACGAGTAATGTTTCCGCAAAGTTCAAGCTCATTAAGAAATAAACCTAGCTCTGAGCACATGTTGGCATAAGGTTCAAGCTCATTAAAAAATAAACCCACCACTGAGCATAGTTTCTAAAGATTCAAGCTCATTAAAAAATGAATCCAACCTCGGTAAATAACCTTTGTGATCGCATTACTATCAGCCTTTTGAGCCTTGGTCCTGTTCTAACCATCACCTCCACTCTTTTTATCGATCATACGCCTCCACTTAATTGTTTACCCTTTTGAGGAACCACTGTGATGATTGATTCTATTAGCCACCCTCATTACGCTGTCATGTTTGAGAAGTTCCAAACTTACCTGGAACTAGTTGCTACCAGGATACATCACTCGTTCCTAAAAAATGAGTCTCTTTTAAGCTCTTTTTAGACTCGTAAAATATGAAAAGATTGCCGAGCTACTGGCCTTTCCAGCTCGTTAAAGTAAAGGGAAGTGCCATCCCTCCTCTATATTTTAATATTTTTGGACCTAAGGGAACATTACACAAAAATATCGAGCGCTTGTCTTGTTCGGCTCGCTAAAACTATCGAAAAGTAATCCCTTTCATATTATTTTATACTTTTTTGGACTTAAGGGATTATACCACAAAAAATGACTACTGGAGTTTCCTTTCTGTCTCTTTTCAAACTCTCTAAACATGAAAAGGACCGAGTTGTCTTTGTCGTTAAACTCGTTAAAACAACAACGACAAACTTGTCTACCCGGACAAGAGCGAGTTTCACTGTCACTAGACTCGCGAAAATAGAGCGACAGGTTTGCCCGAAGGGAAAATTATAGAACAAGCATATGTTATCCTCTTCAAGCTTGACAAAAATAAAGAGGTACTGGTCAGCAATGACTGGGGAAAAAGGGAAGAAAACTTGAAGAACTTCATTGGTAGCAGGTCGCTCTTGAACATGACACTTTCACTCCATCACCATGATTGAGTCGGGTTGGGTTATTCCGTTCACCATCACCATTGGTCCTCTGTACCATCCATGGGGTTAATGCTACCGATCCATCACAGTGTCTCCAATATGTTCAAGAGAAGTCACTCAGAGAATTCACCAACCTAGCTAACGCCTCATCCACTGCAATACCTTCACTCTCCATTTTTCATGACCGCCACCCCTAAAACTTGTATCATCAGATCATTTTCACCTCCAGAAAAGCATTTGCTTCGTTTTGTGTCGTAGATGTGGGATTCATTAAGGCCCTCCTGCGACGGGTCACTTCTTGTTGACATCAGCTCATTATCCAAGAAGTTGACTTAGGAGCAACCCTTTCAATACTTTGAAGCTTGCATGCCTCAATGGCAAGTTTCTCACTTCCGGTGACAAGTTTACATCAATGGCCTTCGACCGAAAGATTTTGCGTGGTGTTCGACATCAGATCCTATATTCACACCACGTGAATTGTACGGTAGTACCTTGAGGGTCATCATCATTATTGGTGATTCCTCTCATGCCTATTAGCAGCTTACATCATTGGCTGGTAATCAAGCAATGTCTTTCCATGTTCGACTTCAGGACATCTTTTCACATGGATTGACTTGTACATTGGGCGAAGATTGAACGAGTTTGAAGACCCCGGATCTAGTTTCATCCATCTGGGCTGCGATATATTTAGGAAAATAAAGACATCAAATGTACTCCATAGTTGCACAGATGATCATCCAAGCTAAAGGATGATGGCTCTACCAGAATCATCAGTCTGCCATACAGATGGTTGTCTGTCATATGTACATGAAAATGAATTTATAAAGCTAAGCATGGGAATGTCTACCTCAGCTAGATCATGAAAATAATATTAAGATACTGTATTGTATTGTATTGTATTTTATACAGGTCACCTTTTAGTTCGAAAAACCTTTGATCCTCATGACAAAGCATTTCATCTGACATCAGAAGATCTACGACCTCATGCTTTAGGGGGCGACTGTTATAGACATATTTGGGTATTGCAACCCCAATCACATATGTCGATAAGAAAAGGGCTCTCAAACCCCTAAAAGTGTTGTTTCAAACCCTAAAGGGTCAAGGTCAACTGATTACATCATTTCCCAGAAGTTCTCCCTGAAAAACTACTCAGAACTGGTCAAAACTGGACCATACAGACTGCTCCATGCTGAGGGTGCGATGCATCTCACCTGTTACACACAAGGGGTGCGATGCATACTAAAAAGCCCTTTTGTAGGGTGCGATGAGTGAGAGCAGACAAATGGCAGAGGCAGTTTGCTAGGTGGAAACTCAGAGAATCTTCTAGAAACTACTCATATGACACTTGCCTCTTTGAATTCGCCTAGGAATGAGTAAGAGATCATGAAATCTCCAAGTGGAACCAAGAACTATCACTGAAATGACACTAATCAAAACCCCAGAAGCTGACTCACCTCTCTGCAAATATCTATAAATGGATCCCTCATCCCAGAGATCCAGAGGCTAGAATTTTGTAATTTGTAAGGAAGTACTGTTGGTTTCTCTTTGAGACATTGTATTGTTGGGTGATCTTGCTTTTCATGAGGTGAAGAGGGCTTTCATGCTGGGAGGATGATACTGGATCAGGCAACTGGGTTGTAATCCTCTCTCCTACTTCTACTATCAATAAGGTTATTTTAGTTTTCCTCCATATACTTGTGCACTTGTAAATCTTGTATTTGTGGATGCAATTGTATGGTTATTGTACATCTGATTCTACATTGTTTATGGTATTATACATCTCTATGCTTTGATGGTATTTTGCTGCTTTGCCTCTATTGGTGTTCTTTGAAGTAAGACAAGTGAGAAAGGAGTGGCGAAGCTCTATCAAAGGAGAGAGGAAACAAGCAAGGAGCCAAGTGAAAGACTGAGGTTGGTGCTCTCTGATCCTCTCTTATCTATCATCCATAAAGGAAAACACAAGCTGCCTTGAATTGTTTGTTTCTAAGATAGCTACTCATCTTAGTGGGACTAGCAAATCAAATAGCGACACTAGTTTTCCTGGAAACACTAGGCTCAAAACATGAGGAGGATTGCTCAAGGGAAAATAAACCAAACAACTAAGTGTTATAGGAGATCTACAGATGATGCTGCTTCCACCCTAAATTAAGAATCTAGAGCACACTAAATAATATATTCCATGCTCATTATGTGCACCCATAGCCTAATCCTGATCTGTAGAGTCTTCTTTTGTTATCACATTGCACCAACATGTTGTAACTTTTTAATGCACTATCCCAATCCACTGTAGCCTAAAAGTCCTTTCCACCCCCTTTTTTCTAGCGTTGCATCTTTCTTTGTTCTCCATAGTGCTCATCCACCATTACCACATGTGTTTTTTCATTTGAATGGTCCCCAAACTTCCTTTCCAACATTATATTTCTTCCCTTAAGAACTTTATGTGCACCCTCCTTTGAGTACCTTCTTGATTTATTTCCTCCCAACACTTCTTGCATAATTCTATCTTTCCTCTCTATGCTCTTTCCTTTTGCTTGTGGAATTTCCAAATAGGAGTATGAGCTCATCCTTTCTATTTTTTGGGAAGCTCGTACACTTCCTCTCCTTTCAAAAATTTTTAGTTAGCTCATTAAAGGCACACCAATCAACCCATGGCTGGTATTAAATAACCAAATTCCTCCAAATTTTCCCAAGCAATCTTCTCCCAAAAGCTCCGAGCCTATGTCCCATTTCTCATCCAATCAATTTGTGTTTACATTTCCACAAATGTAATTACTTATATAATATATAATATATATATATATATATATATATTATATATATATAATATATATATATATATATAATATATATATATATATATATATATATATAATATATATATATCTATATATATATAGGATATATATATAAGGGGGAGTTTTACTAAAAGGGCTATCACAAATTAGTTCTTGTTATATTTTTTGAATGCACTGATACATACTATTTCTTTTAAGCATTGATGCATGCTATATGATTGAGCATCGATGGATATTATATATGATTAAGCATTGATTGATATATATAATTACACACCATAAAGTCTTAGTAATGGTAATGATAATAGCGGCAACAACATTAATAATATGGTATAAGGGAATATTGTTATTTTAGTTAAGAGCATCAATGTTTTTATTATAGTTATAAGCATTGTTGTGTTTATATATGTAAATCACTCCAGTCATAATATGTATATAATGTAGTGACATGTTTCAGTGTTAGTTTTTTTCATGTCATGAGCATGCAAATGTAACTAATCATCAAATCTCCTCTCATTTCAACTAATCATTAATTAAAAAATAAATAAATAAAATAAATAAATAAAATTATAATAATATTGATTTTTATATTTTATTTAATGTGTTTCATTAATCATAAAAAAACAAATAACTTTTATAATTATATTTATTTTTATTTTTAATTAATATATTTAGATATGATATTTTATTAAAATTACCTATCTCATGTGCATACAACACTCTTAGATGAATATCTCCCAATATCCATATATATAGTTATAAAACTAAAAAAATCATCAAGTTTTTTTTCCATAGGAATCACAAAATTTGGATGAACATTACATCATATCTATCAACAATGGTCCTCATCATATTACATATCTACTTATCTTCATAATTTTAAAGCTATCTAATACCCCAAAATAGATCTAAAAACATGAAAGACTATAATGTACTAAAACCTGTAGAAAAATGTAACTTCAAAAATGCTAGGTAATGTCAATTATGGCCCTATCTCAAGTATAAAATAAGATCATCTAGCCCTCTTCCAAGATATTAAATTCTTTAGAAAGAGAATATGCGATTGTGTTTAGTCCTTAACAATATATATATAGTAATATATATATATATATATATATATATATATAAATAAAATTAATCCTTTTAAACTATCTTTCAAGGGTCTAAACATAACATTGAAGTTGTGAGGCACCATTCGCCCAATTTACTATGGAATACCAATATACATGTTGTCATGTGAATGTTTTTGTTAAGTGCACTCTTCACAACAATTTTAAAGCCAACAATTTACTTGAGCTGTTATTTTCTATATAATGTTCATCTAAAAAATAAGTGACTCTTTCAACATTACTATAATTATGATTCTCTAATTTGGTCCATCAAATAAACCCCAACATAAATACTTAAGAAATTGTATCTTACAAATTTTACTTTGAATGTTTAAGGTTTCTTTTTGTTTTATTAATTATAAAATAAATCAAGTAAAACAATATATCTACTTACTAGTTGTTAATTAACCCTTAATACTTTGGGACACATATGTCAATCAAATGTTCAAATGGCTCTTCTTTGTACCTTAGCACTTGGTAGGAAAAAATCTATGAATGACTATCTTAATTAAAATATAAATATCACAACAAATATGAAATGCTACACAAGAAAAAGAAAAGCATCGATAAACTTAGTGTTGAACCATTTTCCACCTTATCATCTAATATTATGTATGAATGGATTCTATTTAGTGTTTTTTTCAACAACAAATCAATTGAAAACTAGTATTTATGCTAGAATTAAACTCTTATGATTACACATTAAAAAATAAATACTTACATATATTTAAACTCTTATGATTACACATTAAAAAATAAATACTTACATATATTTGAAGCACATTGTTGTTGTGATATTTCCCCACAATTCAATTAATCATATATCTTTGACCATAGGATACACATTTTAGACATCCATTTTAGCATGTTTAAGGTGTCATTTCATTCAACATCTTCAATTTTCTCAATCTTCTTGGAAAATGAAAAGCACGATATAAAAATTAGTTAATATTTATATGAATATAAATGTTAATTTATTGATTTTTCCACTATCATATATATTGTAATGCCTCGAACTACTTTCTAGAACATGCTAATACCTCTAATACTCCATATTACCAAATTAGTAATAATAATAATAATATTAATAAAAATAATAATAATAATAATATTAATAAAAAAAATGATAAAATAAAAATAATTAATAATTAATAAAGTTATTTAATAATAAATAAATAAAAAATAATTTTATAAAAGTAAATGAGTAATATAGTAAGTATAAATTTATAAGAAAAAAGTCAAGTTAATAAAAAGTTAAAAAATAAAATAAATAAGAGTAAATTGTGGATTAAAAAAATCTTAAAACAAAAAATAGAAATTAATACTTATAGAATTACCAAAATATTCAAACTTTATTGTAGACAATAACCCATGTGCCATTATTTTATATTTCTTGTTTTACCACTTTAGTTTTTTTTTTTTTTTTTCAAAAGAAGAAAATTCTTGTATCTTGTTATTCATATGAATCAAAGATACATTAAGAGTTTCCATTATACCTTGATGCTATTAAAAACATCATCTGAAACACCGATCTATTGAATTTGGTCTGAGGAGACTAGTTACAAAATCATTAACATCCTTTTACAAACACTAACAGAAGCCTATGCCTGATCCAAGGAGATTAGTTACTCAATTATCATTTAAGAAATTGCAGATAACCACATTCCTTTGTCACTGCTTAGTCATAGAGAAAACAAATGCTGAAAGGATACTAATGTAGTTCACATTTCATCAAATTGAGATCACCCCTAGAGGCTCTAGTCGTGTCTTCAAAACAACTTGAAGTAACCTAAAAATTTTTAGTCAACATCCTTCCATTCCTCTAAATGAATCGTACATGCACTTATAACCAAACCCTGTTTAGTTAAAGCATCTGTCATCATATTGTGTTCTTTGTACAAATGAAAAAAGGTTATTTTGATGAAAATGTTATATAATATCCTTCATTTTTAACTTCAAGTAAGAAATATTTAAAACTTGTAAAGCTAACTTCCCTTTCAACCATTCTATTATGCATTTGGAATATCCTCCAACTTGTACTCTTGTTAAATTTACTGGTTTTGCATTGAAGATAATGCCTCATGAAGCTATGGGTTTCGCTTTGTTGTTGGACCCTTTCCCAATCCCTAAAATAGCTTTCAAAAAATGATTATTGGAAAAATTAATGACAATTCCACCACCATACTGCCCTCTTTAAGAGGCACCATCAGAGAAAGCTACAGGAAGGACATTTTTCAATATAAGGGTACAACCACTCTTGGATGCTTAGTCCTATCTCTAGATGGGTACTCCTTGAAGAAAGCAATAATTCTAGTAGCTATCTGAAACAGATTAGGGGGAATTCCTTCAAAGATGACCTTATTTTGCATGTTCCAGAGGCCCCATGCAACAAATATGGGGATGGTTTGATTTTTTTTCATGCCATCCATAATTGCAGGCACTCCTAAAAATAATTAAAGTTTCCCATTGTGAAATTTTGGTCGCACATAATACATTCTCCCATAACCCCTTATCCATCCTACAATTAATGAAGAGATGAACTATAGTCCCCTCTCCAAAAAGACACAAACAACAATAATTTGACGTTCTGAAGCCCCTTTCTTGCAAATTCTCCCAAGTCAAGATTTACTTTTCGAGTACCAGCAACATAAAAGTCCTAAGCTTGAGAGGAAGGTTCCACCTCCAAAGTTTGAATGTCCACCATTTAATATTAGGGGTACATAGAGAAGATGTTATAGAATCATAAGCTGAATTAGTCACTACTTCTCCTATATTTTTGTCCCAAGCCCATACTAGCTTGTCCTCTTCCTGCGAAAGGAAAACCCCATTTTGAAATATTTTCAACAAAATTATCCCATTCTATAGCAAGAGCTCCTTACAATTCCAGGTCTCTTGAGCTAAGCCACTGACATTAAGAGCTACATAAGGGGGAAGAGATGTTGGATTGGGCTAGTAGATAGAGACCTCTGGCATTAAGGAGAGATATAAGGGAATGAGAAAGAGTTGAAGCATAAGAACCCCATAGAAAGGGATCTTTTCCCAACTTGACTTGACATCCATTTCCTACCTTCCAAAGAAGCCATTTGAACAGCCAAGAGAAGGATGACATCACCCCCCTCCAAACTGAAGAGCCTATGTGCACAGATTTTGAGACATAAGATCATATCCAATCAACCAAAGAGGATTTTTTAATATACTTATCCTTTAACAGATGACTCCATACCCCATTTCCAAGAAAATCCCCCTAGAGGTTCTTTAATGTCTAGGATTTATGAAAACAAACAAGATTTTTAGGCCCCATCCCCTCATGCATTAGGGCTTAGAAAAATACTCCCATTTAGCAAGATGAAAATTCTCCTTTTCCTTTTTACTCAACCGTAAACAAATAAATATTCTTTATCTAATTCTATTAAGAATGTAGGAAGGAATCTTTACCAGGATTAATGAATACACCAGAATGCTTTCTAGCACTAACTTGACTAATACCAAACATCCCTCTAAATATAACCACTTATAGCACCAACAACCAATTTTTTGGTCCACTTTCCCGACTAGCAACAATCAATCCTCTTTCTTGTAACTATTGGCATTTAATCAGAAACCTAGATATTTGAGACCCAAGTCCAATAATTCCACTTTATAAAGGTACATATCCCTTATCTAAGTCAACACAGAGGCATTTGAATTATGCTGTAAAAATAAATATTTATGGATACTGA
Source organism: Pinus taeda (assembly GCA_000404065.3). Lineage (NCBI taxonomy): Eukaryota > Viridiplantae > Streptophyta > Pinopsida > Pinales > Pinaceae > Pinus > Pinus taeda. The sequence continues at coordinate 74,448 of APFE030801311.1, forward strand.
CTTCCATTCTTGTTGCGTGACAAAAGTAGTAATAATTCTTTTATAAATTTGTCATTCTTTCATGGTTCCTTCCATCATGATGAGCACACCATCTACAATGAGCAAGTGCATAATTATCTAAGAGGGAGATACTTTAATTCCTTTTATCCTTCCTTCCTTTTCTCCATGAGGACTAGTCCATTAAGGCCTTCAATGAAAAACAAAAAAAGAAGGGGGGACAGGGGGCATCCTTTCTTGAGGCCCCTTCAGCTATGAAATAAATACATAAGAGAGCCATTGATCAAAGAAACAAAATTTACTGAAGAAACACAACCCATTATCCAGTTGGTGACCGAATACCCCAGACCTATTTGGATCAGTAGAAGCTTGAGATAATCCCAATTTAACTTGTCATAAGCTTTGACCATATCCTTTTAGAGAATAAGGGATTCTAATTGTTTATCCTTAATTGAATGCAAGGCCTCCAAAGAAAATTCAATTGCTTCATGGATCTGTCTATCGAGAAGAAATCCAAATTGTTCTAAAGATATTACTTTGGCCGATTTCTCCTCTAGTCTTCTTGCAATAGCTTCGAAAATGATTTTATATACCAGGTTTCATAGAGAGATTGGTCTAAAAATATTGAAACAAATAGCTTTAGAAGATTTTAGAATCATATCTAAATAGGAGGCATTTATTTGACTACTAATCCTTCCCTTAATCCTTGATTCTACCACTGATTTAAGAATATATCATCATATTAAATCAAAGAAATGAGAGAAAAAATTATCCTTCCATCCATTAGGCCTAGGAATTTTTTCTTTAGTGAAACTATTTAGTGTTTCTTTTAAATCATTTAGAGAGATCTACCTCCCAATATAATCAACTTCCTCCTTTGAAAAGAAACGAGGGAAATTTCTGCAGAACCTAGATCTACTCCAATAAATTATTTGTAGCTAATCGATTGTACTATGAAGAGAAATGAGCCACAACAACCATTTTTAGACCTGACTGAGAAGACAAAAAACTTCCATTCTCATCCCGAATCTCCCATATGGCATTGTTGACCCTTCTAAAGCTTGCATATCAATGGAAAAACTTAGTATTTCCATCTCCACATGAAATCCAAAATTCCCTTCTTTTTATCCTTCAGGTTTCTTGTTTCATCCTTAAAATATGGAGTTTCCTCAACTACATATTACAAAGATGGTGTTTAATCTCACCCGTAAAGGAATTTTTAATGAGAGAATGGCTAAAGTGGTTATATTCCTGCTCAATTGCTCTAAATCAACATTCATTTCTTTTTTCATAAATTTTTCCCATCTAATTTCATTTTTACTTAACTCATTCAGTTTTATAGAGAGCTTATCCATTTTAGAATGACAATTAAGATCTACTAGATTGTACTAGTTGCTTCTAACTAGCACATTTAAGGATTGATCCTTTATCCACACATGATTTAATTTGAAAGGATAATGAGGTCTCACCTCATTAAAATCCATTTGAAGGAAGATATTCATGTAATCAGAAATAACTTTTGGGAAAATCCATCAAATGTACTTGCCTAAAAATGATGTCATATTTTTTGCAATGAGGAAATGATCTAGTCTCTTCGCTAACCCTTCCTAGCCCACTCATTTGTTTCTCCAGGTAGGGGCTAAAGGATTTAAGCGTACGTTTACTAGATTCTCTTAAACAAATTTAGGACATATTGAGCTAAAGGGTCAATCCTAGCACTACTTCCCCAAACTTCCTTAGTTAAGGTTTTAAAGTTTAAGTCCCTAGCCAAAAATAAGATATTCACTTCCCAAGAGGCTTCTTTGATGGAATGAGTCCTAGAAATCCTTCCTTTCCTCATACAACCTATAACAGTTCACAATTGAAACAGGTCTATCTAACCCTCTCAATGACCCCTCAAGAATGAGTGCTCACTTTTGAAGAAAAATACCCTTGGGAAGCCTAATTAGGGTCCCATAAAGTAGCTAAAGCTCCTAATAATCCTTCAACATATACATCACATACACACCACCCGGGCCAGATTTCGGAGAAAATCTCATTTGCTCTAACTCCTAATACCATTTTTCCTAGAAAAGAATCACAAAAGGCTTATGAATCTCTATTAACCACCTAGGGGAATTTACTTTGGCCCTTCCTCGACTCCTATGATATTTAAGGAGAGAAAAAACCACTTTAGTTACACACATGATAAAAGTAGATTCTCAAAATATTACAGGGATATGTTTTGGGTGCAAGTATTATGTTTTGGAAAAATTTCCATGGATTTCACATTTTGAAAAATATATTTTGTAGTATTCTACATATTACAAGGGGTGTTCTTTGTTTATACTTATTATGACCATGAATTTTCAGGTTCCTAATGAAATTCATAATTAGTCCTTTCTTTGGATGCCAAATTTCTAAGTTTCTCACAACTTTAACCTTGCCTTTGCAAGACTTGGAGAAATTTTTGGTAGAGGATGTGATTTTGGCCTTGGATCCAAGAGTTAGGATAAGTGTGACAACATGTCTAGTGATGGATATGGTTCTCGAATGGAGCATTTCAATGCACCGATCCTTCCAGACAAGACAACCAAGCATGAAATTACAAAAATTCCATTGAATACTTTGAAAACTCTTGTTTATTTTATATCTTTGGAAACAAATTATTGAAATATTAAAATATATTCTTATTCCATATCTTTTTAGGTCTTGGTTCCTAGTTTGAAATATAAATTTTAGTTATTTATAAGTAGTTATTTTTAAAATAATTTATAATTTAAAAATAAGTCATACAATTAAGATAACAACAACAAAATACTTTTGGTGGTTTATGACTCATTATAAATAATTAGTTTAAAAATAAATTTTAGTTTAAATGAATAGAAGTCTTAAAATTTAAAATACTTTTTGGTTTAAAATAGATGAAAGGTTCTAAATAATTTTTTTTTTTTTTTAAGATGATAAATTCAATTATGTGTGTATGTGACATTAAACATATGCACTCACATTATATATATTAGAATATATCTATCTTAACTTTAGATCTACCAAGCATCGAGGGGATAAAATCTCTCTCTTGAGGTGCACACGTCTTATAGAGTGAAAAAATATTTGATATCTCTCGATGCTTTGTAGACCTAGAGTTAAAACGGATCTAGGATTGTTTAATTGTTAACCTTTAAATATGACACATTAGAGAAAAATACCATGAGAAAAAACCATGGGTTAAGAATACCATGGATTGAAGTCCAAAAATGTTAGATAGGACATTACAACATCTCTACCATATTGGGTTGGAGAATTTTATGTTGTTATTTTTTGTTTGTTTTATATTGACTAAATCAAAATGTTAAACATTACAATATCACTACCATACTAGGATGAATATATATATATATATATGTGTGTGTGTGAATAAGAACATAGAAGTCCAAAGATCTAAGAGAGTTGGAAACTTGCTTTGATATTATATTTAATGGTATTATATTTAAAACATAATTAAATACAAAATTACTTACAACTAGAAATTGCACCAGATGTTGCAAGGAAACGCCGTAAGGAATAAATTTGAGAAGAATAGTGAGATATAGAAGATCATTGAATATACAAATTAGTAAACAAATTGTCATTCAAAGCTAGAAGATAAAGAGAAATCACTTACATTATGCCAAATTTATAGATTCTATAATATTTCCAACCTATATTTCCTCTCAATCTTCAAAGATGCTCTTTCAAGTTCCAATAACAAATATTTGATAAAAAAAGTGCTCTTTTTCAATATTGAACTGTGTCACTTAATCAAAAGCTTATAGACTTTTACCACTTGCTCTTAAGGTGATTGGATTTGCCTTTGCTTGTCCTTGATTAACTTCTTTTAAGAATTTGAATTGGTTTGTGGCACATGAAGTTTATACTGAAAGTTTTTTTTTTTGTTTTGTTTTTTCGAAAATGAGAAATTCAAAATTTACCATTGGATTAACTAGTTTAAAGCAGAGGTATGCAATATATATATTAATAAAGATCTATGAAGTGTGTATATATATATATAATAATATATATAATAAATCTAGCCACTAACATAACAACTTTATAATGTTTTATAGGAGAGAAGTGGATCTTTCGTTGATCATTGATTAAATAATTCTTTTAACTGATATAGCAACTTTAATTCACTATTCAAAGATACCATGGTGAAATCTTATGGTAGCATCCACGAGCTTTCCTTTATTCAACATGATATCCTACAATACATGACTATGTATTTGATTAGGAAGGGGCCTATAAATAAACATAAAAGGATTTATATGCCTTAGAAAGCAGACTCTATTCCAAAAAAAGTGGAAAAAGTGTGTGAAGTGTGCATTTGATGTTGAGATTGTTTCCTTCCACACAATTTTGGTGCATATTTATTTCTCCTCTCATTGACCAATTTTCAATATTGAACTGTCTCACTTGATCAAAAGCTTGAAGTCTTCTACATTCTACCTACACATAATTTGATCATGTACCTACACATAAATTCATCATGTACTGATTTCATATTTCAAGTCTTCTGTGATATCTATTTCCTCTAACTATGCCAAATTACTACTAGTTACAACTCAAGTTTGCATACCTATTAAATCATTTTGTGCTAATTTGGATACAACCATCTTGTATGCAATTTTACTAAGGAAATAATTTCCCAATTTTACAAAGGAAATCTAACCCATATTGTAAAGCACTTCTTGATTAAAAACTATTAATAAACATCTTTAAATCACATCTCAATTCAAAAACCATTAATAAACATATTTAAAGTATTTTCAATATAATCTAATTTAAATTTGATATAAATTTACTAACTAATAATAAAATATCAAATATATTCTTCATTTTTTATCTTCTTTTATTATAAAAATAACATTTGAAAAAATAAAAACGTATTTTCTCTATTAAGTTATCTTCAAAACAATGATAATACCAACAAAATTAAACTACTTTGCAAAAGCCATTAATGAAAGAATATGGAGAGGTAAAGCCTTTGGTTTAAAAAATTAGAAGTATTTGACTTTATAAATAATTTAGAAAAGTATCTACTTTTAAATATACACTAAAGAACAAGAAATAGTTGGAAATATGTTGAACTTATTAGGGTTTTTAGTATGGCTATTTATTTATATATATTATTATAATGGTTAAAAAAATATGTTTGATATTTATATGTCTTTTTATTAACAAAATATATTTTATATTTATTTAAGTTAAATTTTTTTATATATATTAATAAATTATATAATACATAATTATAAATTTTAATAAGATATAATTTAAAAAAAATAAAAAAAATAAAATATCTCATCATTGAGAATAACCTATTTATAATAAATATTGAATAAGAAAACCAGGAACAATATAACAAAAATTTCCCCTTTATGATTATTATTGACATCATATCCTATTTAATTATATTAAAATCATACCAAGATCATTATAGATAATGCCTATGTCCGAAAATTGTTGCCGTCATATTGATAACCACAAAAATCCAAAAGATTATCTACAAATCTCAACAATGAAAAAAATGATTAGATCAATTTAACTAAAATCAAACTACATATCCCATGAATGCGAGAACTGGGGCGTGGACACATTTAGAAATCCCCAAATTTAGAGAAGCTACTAAACTATAAACTTTGCTAAATAATCAGTTAAAGATTAGATGGTTGCATTGGAGGCCCACAAAGCATTTCAATGGTAAGAGCTAACGGGCATACTATAGGGCATTAAATGCCCGACTACATGTGTCCCTGTTAGCTTTTCAACACGCCCACACACGGTAATAGATAAATAAAAAATGCGCGCACGTGTTAAAGAGCTAACAGGGGCGCATGTAGACAAGCATTTAATGCCCTATAGTATGCCCGTTAGCTCTTGCCCATTTCAATATCCAGCTAAGAATACAAGTTTTCAGGTTTGAATGGTCCCACCGAAAAACCATCAGTGGTTTCAAAGCCCAGTACCGATGTTGCGCATAGATTATTGTGTGTGAATATCTAATATCTTGGATAGCAATCTCTCACTCAAAATTCTATGATCCCCTTTTATCCGGGCATCATTTATGAAAACCAATGGGTGAAAAATTTCGGGCTTCGTGTTTTCTCCTACTTCAAATAATTCACCATAAATCCACAACTATGAAATACCCAACCTAAAAGACAAATATGTGAAAATTTTGGAAGTAGTGAATGCTAAAAGCTAAATCCCATTGTGAAACAACAAACAACCAACATCCCTTTGTTAAGTGTCCTTTTCTCCAAGCTAAAACCCCATTTTTAGATTTTCATTCTACATTTCATCCTCATTTGTATTGGATAGTAAACATGAATCATATCACAAAAAAATATAAATTCTAAAATTCAATCATTAATGTCTCAAAGGACTCAAGAAAAGCTACTTTTTCTTACCTTGGATATAAATAACCCTTCTGAATTCCTTCTATTCTTTTCAAGGTTCTGGCTGCCATTCACACTTGCAACAATGGCCTCTTCAAATGCAATTTCTTCCCTATCCATTTCCAACGTATGTTGAAGTTCAATCTTGAACTTTTCTAATCTACTCTTAGTCTCAGGCTGCATGCATGAATCATTTTGCAATTCAATGTCTTTAATGAATGACAACTACATTTTTTTGTCACTATAAATAGAAGCTAGTTTCTCTTACCCTTGATATAACTAGGCCTTCAAAATCCCTTTTGTTGTTCTCATGCTTTTGGTTTCCATTGCCATTTGAAACAATTTCCTCTTCAAATGCAATTGCGTCCTTGTGCATCTCTGTATGTTGAAATTCAGTTTTCAACTTTTTAAATTTTTTTCTTGATATCAAGGTGCATGCAGGAAAACATTTTCCATTCAGTTTAGGCACATATTTATCTTTCAAAATTTCATTTGAGTTTGTATTAGAACTAAAAATGAATCAGGTCCAAAAAATATGAACGTTAAAATTTAGTCTTTCTCGTGTGACTAGGATATTCTTTCTCACCAGGCTTACTAAAAATATGTTGGTTTTGCTCACCTTTGATATACAAGCCTTTAAAATTCCCTTTCTTTGTTCTCAGGGTTCTGGCCACCATTCTCATTTTCTCACATTTGATATACATGCCTTCAAAAATCCCTATCGTTGTTCTCATGGTTCCATCCCAGCAGCTACAACATAACTGCTTACTAGTGTAATTGTGAGGTGGTTTCCATTGCAAGCCAAATACAAAAAGTTATTTAATGTAAAATGCAATGATATAAAACTCAAAATCCTTGAATTTCACTGTATTTTGGAAGTAAAAAAGCTTCAAACCCCCACAAGATATTTTAAAACATTTTAAAACGACAAATTAATAAATTAGCATATTGGCAGGTGTTTCCCACTTCAAACCATATACACATTAAAATTACTTAAAAAAAAAATCATACAGAAATCAAAACCTCAGGATTTCATTGTTTATAGCAATAAAAGAGGAGACCATTGGTTTACTGTGTAATCCATTAAACCATGTGCTCTAGTATTGAATCAAAGTTGTCTATTGTAGAACCATGTGCCTCAATAAAAGATTCAACGTCTATAGTAGTAAAACCCTTTTGCTCAATTAAAGACTCAAGGTCTGTTAGACTAGAGAGAAAGCGACGGAAATGTGGGATGCAAATGGGCGTGAAGATTCTTTGAATGGTGAAGAGCCTCGGAACGATGTTGAGTTGAGCTTCGTGCAATGGTCCTAATGTGTCGAAAATGGAAAAAGATTCTATGCTCGGTGATGTCAATGTTTATATCGAAGATCTTTGTTCCAAGCTTCAGGATTTGGACTCACACCTATCCCATGATGATCTGCTCTCTCACTCATCGGTTAGTTTAAATGCCTCTATTTCCCATGAGATTCTGTTTCCCCCGCCCTCGGTGCTCCCCCATAACGATGTACTTTCTCTTGTGGCTCATTATGCTGCTGATCTGGGCAATTCTATTAAACCTGCATCTATTTTCAAATGCTCGGTCCCTCTTGAGCCTGAGGAGTGCAATGCGGTCCCGTCTCCGATCCCCATATCTGTCGCTGAGGTTACCATTGGCTCCATTCCTATTCATATTTCTTCGTCTTCGCCGACACAGGACCCTTGCGCTCGTCCCACAAAGGGTAAGGATCCGCTGATTAATGCTGCCCTGCTTTTTTCCTCAGATTCCTCTTCTGTCAGTTTATTTGACTTTGATATCGAACATCTTCTATGTGATAAATCCCTGGATATGGAACCTCTGATTATTCACAAGCCACCTGGCCCGTCTTCTCCTTTTTTTAGTCTTAACTCTGCCAGAAATGTTACTGTTCGAAAGAAGCACGCCGGGGGAAGCAGACATTTCAGAGGAAGATCAATTGCTTCGCTGTCTGGTGTGAGGAATCTGGCTCTTGTGGATGTGCCTATTGTCGACTCTTCTGATTTTCAGCCTCTTAGAGCATGTCAGGTTGGGGAATCTTCCAAATGTCATTCTTGATCTCTCTGAACGTTCAGGGATTGGGAGCCTCCCCTAAATTTGTGACGCTCAAGGAGCTCTTTATGTCGAATCGTCCCAAGATCATTCTGATCTAGGAAACTATGCATTCCTATCTGGATACTATCTCTTTCTTCCATAAAATGTTCCCCTCGTGGTTTATGGTTGCCATTGATGCAAATGGCCTATCCGGGGGCCTGGCTGTCTTATGGGATCCGGAATGGGTCAGCGCAATTTCTTTTCGATGCTTCGCATGTATTCTTATTGCGGCTTCCATTAGAGGATATAATATACCCTTCAACATTCTAAATACTTATGCGCCTTATAAAAACCGGCGACCTTTCTGGGATCGTCTGTTTACATCGGAATTTTTTGGCTTTGGCTATTTGATCATTGCGGGCGACATGAATTTCACATTTGGCGATTATGAATGCTGGGGAAATTACCACAAAAGGGATCCGCTGGCTGACTCTCTTAGGATGGATTTTTTAAACAGAGATCTCATTGATATACCCCCATCAAATATGTTACCTACTTGGGATAACGGTAGGTCGGGCGCAGATTATATTGCGAAGAGGATCGATCGTTTTCTGGTGCATTCAAGTCTCATTGAAAAACTGGGTATGCCTCAGTTGTTCATTGAATCGATTTTTATATCTGATCATCGACCCATTTTTCTCAGGTGGCAGGAATCAGGTATTCGTATGGGTTATCCTTTCAAATTTAACCGCACTTGGCTGGAGTCTCCTGAATTCACCTCTCTCATTACAAATTCTCTTATGAAGCTCCTGGAAAATGACGCCTCTGATTTTCGTTCATCATTGAGGGCTAAAACGGTTATTCTGAGACAGATAACTAAAAGGTGGCATCTAAATAAAAAAAAGAAGGACCATCAGTTGTTAAATGACCTTCAAGTGGAGATGGACCAACTTATCGGCTCTACCAGTATTGATATCCTTCCAAATCACATTAGATACCGTATTATGGAAATCGAACACAAGAAGAAATTATTTCTTCAACAGGAGGAGGCTACATGGCGTTTAAAGAGCCGAGCTTTGTGGTTAATGGCAGGCGACCGTAATACAAAATTTTTCCACCGTGCTGCAAACGCCAGGAGGGCAAAGAACTCCATTTGGAAAATATCCGATGGTAGCAGCGGATATTATGTTACTCAACAGGATATCTCATTTGAAGCAGTGAAGTATTTCAAAACACAATACCGAAGAAAAGTTGGGGGAAATTTTCAGGATGTTCTCTGGGGTGTTGAGCTGGCCCCTATTATGATCGATGATGCAGGAAACGCTGATCTTCTTCGGCCCATTCCTGAGGATGAACTGTTATCTACGTTAAAAGCTTTTTGTAAGGACAAGAGTCCCGACCTAGACGGTTGGACCATTGAGTTTTATACTCACTTTTATGAGCTCCTTAAACATGACTTATTGTGGATGGTGGAGGATGCCCAGATTTCTGGTCAGATTCATCGAAAGACTTCTTCTACCTTGATTGCGCTTATTCCTAAAAAATGCGAAGCTGAATCTTTTCACGATTTTCGGCCTATTTCCCTATGCAATATATCTTTCAAGATAATTTCAAAGATTATTGCGGAAAGGCTGAAGCCTACCCTGGCTTCTTTTATCTCTCTGGACCAACATGCCTTCCTCCGTGGCCGAAACATTCTTGACGTTGTTGCCATTACTCAAGAAGTCATGTTTTCGATGAAAACAAAATCATTGGATGCGGCTATTCTTAATGTAGATCTTCAAAAGGCCTATGATTGCTTGGATTGGGGCTTCCTGCGTTGTTTATTAGCTAAGATTGGATTGATTCCACAGGCCATTGATTGGATTATGTCATGTGTTGAGAATGTTCATTACTCAGTTCTTATTAATGGGATTCCTACATCTTATTTCCCTGCAAAAAGGGGCCTCTGCCAGGGCTTCCCTTTATCCCCCCTTTTATTCATCCTTTCTATGAACACCCTCAACCTTCAGATCAATAAGGCTGTGGCAGAAAATAGATGCAAACTGATTAGGATCTGCAGGGGGATCCATGTATCACACAATCTCTTTGTTGACGATGTTCTAATATTTGCCATGATGTGCAGAACGACTTGGTTATGTCTGAATGATATCCTCATCAGGTTCCAACGGGCTACTGGTTTATTTATTAATAAAGGAAAATCATCTATTCACCACAATGGAACCAACATGGAGATGGCTTTATGGATCGCAGACTTGCTTGGTATTGCTTCTAAACCATTGGAGGATGGAATTAAGTATTTGGGTTTTCAATTGAAGGCAAATGGATACACAAACATGGATTGGTCATGGATTCTAGATAGATTCATTCGGAAAATCTTTGTTTGGGAGAATCGCGCCCTCACTCTGGCAGGGAGATTTATTTTGACTCAAGCTGTATTGTCCCAGCTGGCGGTTTATTGGGCACATATATTTGCTCTTCCGGTTGGTATTATTAAAAATATCAATCCTATGTTAGCTAATTTTATATGGAGTGGCAGGTCTAATTCACCCAAAATTCACCTCACAAAACTGGATTGGATCTCTGTGCCAAAGGACTGCGGCGGTTGGGGGCTGCTGGACATAAGTATATTTGGACAGGCTTTACTGTGCAATTCCTTGAAAAGGGCACTCTTCGGGGAGGGACTATGGAGCAAGGCTATTAGGCGCATCTACCTACAGGACAAGGATCTTATATACTGGTATTGGCGAGGAGATTTTGGTGTTCGACATGGCTCTGCCGTCTGGCTCGGATTCAAACGAATTCAACATTAGTTCTTCAGGCGCCTTTCATGGAAATTATGCACGGGCGCATGCGTCTACATCAGATTTGATTCCATTTATGGAATGCAAGACCAATCCCATATTCCTGATAGTCTCTATCCTATTTACACAGGTCAGGTATATTTACTTGGGATAAATTAATTCTTTCATGGCATGGCTCGATACCGATTTGGAAATCGGCACAGGATCTTCATATCCCGAATCACCTTCGTGCTGTATGGAATGCATTTAGTTGCTCCCTTCACAGTTTGGGTGCCTTTCGAACGGTCCTCCACGACACACTGGTCTGGGTCATTCCAAACAAGAGACTGCCAGTTCGCGTTTGCGACATCTACAGGGACTTGATATATAACAGATATCTTTCTAATTCTCCCATATTTCCAAAGATTTTCTGGACTCTAAGATGTCCGCTCAAAATGACTTTGTTTTCCTGGCTGGTTTTCAACAACTGGAACTTGACTTGGGACAATTTGAGACGAAGATGTTGGCATGGTCCAAGTAGATGCTCTATGTGCGAGGCTGCGGAGGAATCAAATCTACATATGTTCTTCAAATGTGATGCTACAAAACAGATTTGGTATGCTTTGTCTCTTCATTTTGGTTTTACTCACAATGTTTTTGATTCAGTACAGGATGCTTATTATTGGTGGGGTTCACAAAACGAATCATGGAGATCACTATTCATCATTGCCATATGGTTTATTTGGAGGTGGAGGAATTCAAAAATTTTCCAAGACTCAAAAGCCCCATTGGGCTCATCCATGATTAAAATATTATCGACTCATGATCTATTGCCTAACAGAGGACAGGGCTCGGTTTCACTCAACAAGCATGTTGGACATGCTCCTTCCTTCTCTTATCCAGCGGCATTTTTTGATGGGGTAGAAAATTCCGGTAGATGCGGCTGTGGTGTTCAAATTATTATGGACGATAAGATGGAATTCCAATTACATGGAGTGGTGGCAGCGGTTCAAACAACTTAGCTGAAGCCATGGCTTTAGCTGGGTTACTAGCCTTTTGTTCTTTTTTGGAGATTCGGGACATCTCCATATATGGGGACTCTAAAATTGTGATCGATCATATCAGAGGCGCTTGCCATATTGGACATCCTCACCTTTTGGGATGGCTAGCTCGGTCTTCACATTTCTGGAATATTCTTAATCAGCCTTCCATCACACACATTCCTCTCTCACAAAATACTGAGGCGGATTACTTATCTAAGGAGGGAATGTCATTTGACAACGGTGATGGGTCTTTGAAGATTATTGTGGATGCCCATTCTTATCATATACAAGATTTTTGCTTTTCTGGTTTTTGAACAATCTTCACTATATGATATATCCTCAAATATTTAGGACTTTTTAACTCTGTAGTATTATATACTCCTCATATAGACTGACAGTCTTATGTGTTTTATGTCATTTTGCTTTTACATAGCTGCTGATTGCTCTATTGCTGTGTATTATCCAGCGCTTTATGTATTTTGACGATGATTTCAGTCTATATTCTGAATCATATGTTCCTTTTTATATTGGCTCAATATAAGAATATATAGATTTTTTCTCTCTGAAAAAAACTTAATAATACCTGTCACAAAATATTCCAATGGTCTAAATTATTTTAATTGTCTAACATCCAAATCGATGGCTCACGAAGGTACAAGTGGATTGCGAGGGGAATTGTTCTCTGATGGAACGTCTTAGGCATAATAATGGTAGACTATTAATTAACAATATGGATTTTTTTTTTCATAATTACATAATCCACTTGATAGGTGAGTGGGAGGAATCATACCTAGAAGTTGATGAACCCAACTTACTTACAACTTTTGAACACAAAATTGTTGTGATCCTAGTCATTGCAACCAATTTGTTGGGGATGACTTTCCACCCAATCATAGGCTCAGTTGCACTATCTTTCTACAACTAGTCTCCCCTGAGCCCTCAATTAACTATTGGTGCTAGTGAATCTTTCCTATCCCGAATTCTCTTAGGACAAAAAAAATACTCATATCCTTCTTCTCATGAATTAAATAGAACAACTTGTTCAAGAAATGAACAGAATTTTTCATGCACATAATCCATGTGTTATACATGCATTTTATATTTTTTGTTTAAGTTTTTCTTAATTTAGTTTTTTTTCCATAATTTATTCTTATTTATTTTATTCTTTTACTTTTTATTAATTTAACTTTTTGCCATAAATTTATTCTTACTATTTCTACTCATTTACTTTTTTATAAAATAATTTCCTTGATTTATTTATTATAAACTTCACTTTATTATTTAATTATTTTATTTATTTTGTTAATGTTATTATTTAATTAATTTCATAATATGGATCATTACAATTTACTTGACCTCCGTCACTAAAATAATTACACTCTACATAGAACTTAGGAAATTTATATTAAAAATTATAAAAAGGAAATTGGATCCTCCCTTCCTAATAAGTCTGGTAGCTATCCACCTACTTTATAAAAAAATGTCATTCTTTTTATTTTTATTTTTCCTTCTATAAATAGAATTAGTTGTCTTGGGATAATTATTGGGAAAGAAGAGTGCGTAAAGTTGAGAACGAAATTAGAAAAAGGAGAATGATTTTTTGGAAATAATTTAAGAAACTCTTCACCTATATATTTAAGCTTGCAGAAAGAGAATATGCTGGAACTTTTATATAGGGAATGATATGTTTTAGTGTTATTTCTTTAGTTTTGGGAAGATTCATTGGTTTTGATTTAGAGATTTTGAGTCTAATAGATCTGGTGAAACGTGTTTTAAAAAAAATAGCAATGAACATGGTTATTAAGTTATTTTCTTGAAGGTATTGTTTTATAATTTTGGTCATTGATCACGGTTTAGTGTTATTACTTCTTTATCAGGGCTGATTATTGATAATTTTGCATCAATTTGTGTTATTACTTTTTTATCATGGCTGATCATTGATAATTTTGCATCCATTGTACTAATGTCCAGATAGTTTGTATTCAAAGAGGTTGCAGCGAGGCATGAGCTTTGTTTTGGTTTTTTATTGCTTTCATTTGACTCTTACAGTCATTAAACAATGTTTTTTGTAAAACGCTATTTGTCATAGATTCTAATATTTGTCGATATTGATTTAAGATATCTGAACAATTCTTTTTAATGAACTCAATAGAAAATTTTCATCTGATTTTACTATCTTGTGCTTTACTTTTTATTCTCTTCTTCAATATTTTGTTAACATTTGCGTATCTTATTGTAAACACCTTTTTTTTAGTTCTTGGTTTGTATTTGTTGTATTAATGTTTATAATTTAGAGTACGACAATTTAATTAAGTCATTTTTTTTACTGTGTAAAGTTATCTTAACGATGGTACTTATTATCATCTTTCATTTTGATTTGTGCTTATTATCATCCTTCATTTTAATTTTAGTAGGCATGAGCTTTTTTTTGGTTCTTTATTGTTTGCATTGGACTCTTATAGTCATTAAACAATGTCAATTGTAAAAATCTATTTGTCACAAATTCTAACATGTGTCGATATTGATTTAAGATGTCTGAACAATTCTTTTTAATGAATTCAATGGAGAATTTTCATATGATTTTATTAGCTTGTGCTTTACTTTTTATTCTCTTATTTAATATTTTGTTAATATTTGTGTATCTTATTGTAAACGCCTTTTTTTTAGTTCTTGGTTTGTATTTGTTGTATTACTGTGTATAATTCAGAGTATGACAATTTAATTAAGTCACTTTTTAATTTGTAAAGTTATCTTAACAATGGTGCTTATTATCATCCTTCATTTTAATTTGTGCTTATTATCATACTTCATTTTAATTTTTGTAATATAATTATTATATATTTTTCTTTTGTTTTGTTTTGATTATATAAGTAGTTATCATCCTTCATTTTAATTTGTGCTTATTATCATCCTTCATTTTAATTTTTTAATATAATTATGGTATATTTGTTTTGTTTTGATTTGATTATATAAGTAGTCATTTGAGATGCTATAAACTCTGTGTAAAATCTTGTTCGCATCTTTCTTTGTCTAGCTCACCAAGAATTTGAAAAATGTTGCAATAATATCTTATGCCATTTTTACCTATCAACAAATACCAATTTAGATCCATCATCCTAAATCTATTAAGCATTGAGAGGGATCAAATCTCTCCAGATGCAAACTTTTCTTCAAGTTTTGTACAAAAAAGAGGTTTTCACCTTGAGAGATTTGATATCTTTCGACACTTAATAATTCAGGGATTAAGATAATCTCTCCCTTTCAACACTTAATATCTCTGAAATTAAAATGTATATAAACACTCTCTCTCATTTTACATATTAAATTTTTATATTTATATTACTATTAATAATAAAAATATAAAACACACCATATATTGCAAAAGCTACTTTAATAATATGTATTAATTATTTTTTTTCAATTATATTTTTTGTAATTTATCTTTGAAAATAAAGTATTTGGTTTATAAATTATATTTTTATTTTATTTTTAATAATAATAATCAATTTACAAATAATAATTTAATTTAATTTAATGGTTTGAGGTTTCCGCAATCTGTATTCTGTGTAGTGTTATCTTCTGTAGTCATCACATTCATGTTTGAAGGAATCGATGTTTCGAACCAATCTCTGTGGTTTATCATCAGGAATAGACCCATGTGTGAATAAGTGAGAACTCAATAGGGTTCATAAATAAGGCTAGGGTTGGTATGTGAATGAATATAAGCCAATATGTTTAATTCAGTTTTGTTATAATTTGTTTATTTTAATTTTATTGTTAACTTAATAATTATTTTAGTTGTTGGTTTTTAATTCCTAATTTAATATCTGGCTTTTCTCCTTTTAAGATTAAAGTTAGGATTTTTAATTAATGATTAATATTAATTAGTGATTATAAACTAATTAATAATTATGTGTATTATTAATTAATTTTTATTAATTATATGATTATCTTAATTTTAAGTTATGTTTGAAAATAAAATAATAAGTGCCTAGTGACAATAAATTAATTTATATTATTAATCCCAAGAATGAATCTAATGTTTTAAATTAAATTCAATAAAAACTTTTTTCTGTTCTTTTGTATTAAAGGTTAAGTGTATTGTAAATTTAATTACGTTTTTATACCCTTATTAATAATCATATATGATTAACACCCATGGGGCTTTGAATTGACAGTGAATGGGTGCACTCTTAAGGCACTCCTTGGGATAGGTCACTAGTTCAAATCCCCTGTGGATGCTTACCTACCAAAAAAGATAATTATATATGACTATCTAATTTTAAGTTATGTTTGAAAATAAAATAAAAAGTGCCTAATAACAATAAATTAATTTATATTATTAATCCCAAGAATGAATCT
>APFE030801311.1:98592-112507 GCA_000404065.3 Pinus taeda
GCCATACTCTTTGAAAATAGCACACGAATGGTTAATTTAGAGACCAATATTCTTGTTTTTCTTTTTGGGGTTATTTGTACCTCAGTTTTGGTTTGGATTTTGATTAGGAAGGTTGCCCCTAGTTAGTCCCCATGTTTGTTACTATTTTTTTCGGTTTCCTCCTTGTCCTTAGTCTCCTTTCATTTTATTCTTCCCTTTATTTTTGTTGGCATTGGGTTGGTTCATAGTGTTGAGTTTCTCAAATGATTGTTTTTGTTGAGGGAATGAAGGTTGAACAAAATTAACCATCGTGTTTTGCTGAGGTGGAGTGTTATTCTTTTGTGGTGTTGGGAAAGGAAAATAAGGATTTCCTTGACTATGGTTTACATAGGTAGGTTGGGAGGTTGAAACTGCTTCCAGAGCGTGTGTTGGGTATTGATTCCCTTACATGGGAGGGCTTTAAGGAGGCGCATTTTGGTTGGGGTAGTATCTAGAATTTGAGGGTGCTGGTGATTCGGGAGGCCCACCAACTGGTTGAAAATGAGGTTGGGTACCATACATATTTTAAGGATATTTGAAGGTATTCCCTATTTGATTCTGGGTGATGTACTTGATCAAACATTTCACAACATTTGATGCTCTAGGTTTACCTTGAATAAAGGATTATAAGTGAGTATCATATGGGATTACAAATAAAAGGTACCTCGATTATGTGTATATGAGCTCAAAATTTTGAGATTTACTGATGGCCTCTTCTTTTGATTGTGGCATATTTGTGCCAACATCTTTTGCAATTTTAGGCAAAAGAGATTTCAGGAAGAAATCTAGAAGAAGGGGTGTTGTTACGTCCACTTTACACTTACTACAAAGCTTCTTCCATTCATGAACATGATTTGAAATATGGGTGGAGGTAGTTTGTTGAGAGTGGGTCAATAGTTAAGCCCTATGTCATGACAAATTAGGAGTTGGAAAAAGATGAGGACAGATCTTGCGAAAGACTCAAAGGTTTGATTCAAACCTATAATATCGCTTACATACCATTTCACTGCAGGATTGGTGAGGGTGAATTGAAATAGTCCTAGATAAACTGAGTCCTCAATAATATTGTTGGAGGAACACCATAAATGGAAGGTCATAATATGGTTGGGTGGATCTTCCCCCCATTTTCCTTCGAATTTATGGATATCCAAGGGTAACTTAGTTGGAATAGAGGGGCATTGTTGATTATGTGCAATGGGATCATTTGTAAGTTTTGTAAGATCTGAGAGATTTAATGTAGCTACAAATGGGATTCTATTGGTATTTTCCATGTTGGAATGACCTTGTAATAGAGTGTTAAAATGGGTTACTTGTGGGGGAAGTGTGGGTTGGAGTAGTGTTGAGGCTCCACTCAAGGGTGCTGAAAGGGGTACTTTGAGAGTAAGTAGATCCTATCAAAGTTTCACTAAGAAATGACGTGCCAAACAAGGTAGATGGGTGTTGTATCCTACGAAGAAATGATGATAGACCCGAAACACCTCTTAGTAATGAGGGGAGGTCTTGAAGATGTCTAGAGCGATAGGTAAACCTTGGGTCCCCTATGGTGCCATATTAAGTGTGTGGAAATATATGGTGAGGGGGATTTTTTAGCAAACCAAAAGAATCACATGCATAAGATAAAGTGAAAAATAAATGGTTAATTTTCCCTTTAAATCTTTAATATGTGAAATAATCAACAAAAAGGTTTGTGAGGTTTTGTGTATAATAAAAATCCTAAAAAGACCTAACATCCTTCCACTCAAATAGTAACTAGGCCTTGAGAATATTTTATAGTAGGGTACTGGGGTGACGTCCCAAAAGTATCGGCGATGCTTCCAACAACCAAAACCAAAGAAAGGTATGGGTATGGTTATAATGGGGGTTATTGGGGCTACATCTCGAAAGAGTTAGTGACACTTCTAGTAGTCTAACCAAAATGACCATAGGTGGAGTGCTCCCACACTCACTACCTATAGGGAAAAATGCCCTAAAAGTTTGGCCTTTAAGCTACTTATGTCTAGTGGAAATGAGTGAATCTCAACTTTTGGTTGTCAACTTTGAACCCATAACCCCTATCAAGTGTCAAGAGACAACAAGGAGTTTCATGATAATTGGCCATCAAAGCCTTTCCCCTTCACATGTTTCAACTCATTATCGGTTTTGGCACTAGATGATATATGATTTTAAGCTCCCTAAAAAGAAAACTTATATGTTTCAAGATGAAAAGAAACCATGATGGCTTATGTGTTGCCCACCCCCATGGTCCTAAGCTAAACTATAAATTATTTTGTGGCCCCTGTGGGGAATTTTGTTGAAAATGCAACAAGAAAGTCTCAATTTTTATTTTTGCCTTCATTAAAATTGAGAAAATTTGAATTGCCACATAAATAGACAACATGGAGGAGTCAAATGAGGTGACATAGCACTTTTCACTCAGTTAAGAACACTCAATTCGAGTTAATGAGTTGAAGTTCAATTTATTTGAGTTGATTCCTAAAACTAGGAGTCTAGCTTAGTTGGTTTGAGTTAGTGGCATGAAGTTTAGTTGTGTGCAGTGGGTTCCTAAATTTTAGGAGCCTACGTTGAGTTAACTTTAGTTATAGCAATTTAATTAAGTCAAATTGAGTTATGGTCATTTAAACTAGTTCTAACTATTGGACGAACTAGTGGAAGGTCAAGTTGTGGAAGTGGAACTTCAACCACACTTAGTGATCATCCAAATAACTAATAAATCAACCTAAATTGGTTCATGTATGTAGCGAATTTGAGTTACCCAGTTGATATGGAGATTCCAAGGTTGTGTACTATTAGTTATAACATATTCTAATGTGTACAGATGGTGCATGCAGTCAAAGGAAGGACCTAGAAGAATTGTGTAATCCAGATGAGGGAATTTCCTAATTAATAGGGGCCTAATTCTTGGAGGAACAATGCAAGGAAATAGGAGTTTGGAGGGCTTGAAAATTGGCTAAGTGTTGGTTAGATTCAATCAGTCAAGTAGTGAGATAGACTATATACTTGTAGGTTGTGCTTAGTCTTGAGCAATCATAAGTATTCATATCGATTCTTTGATTAATGCAATACATATAGGAAGGGGTTTTGAGCAGTTTCTCTCCCTTAGATAAATATTTGTTCATATGTGATGTTTCCTTTTGCATGTCTATGCTTCTTGTTTAGATGGTGATTTAACTTCTACAGATTAGTAGAATAGCTTCAAGTCTTGTTGTTTAGTAAATTTCATGAGTAGTATTGAATCTACACATTAATTTCTACATGGTATTAGAGTTGGAATCACTGTAGAGACGAGATTTAAAAGTTTTCAGTATAGGAGGTTCAAATTTGCAGATCAGGGTTGTAGGTTTTCTTAAGGACTGCAAATATGGGGTTCAATGGAATAAGGATCGAGTATTCCCTTGAGGGAAGCTCGAATTATGTTTCATGGAATGACCACATGGAGGCAATACTGGAGGATAATAGGTTGAAGGAATTCATTAATAATGATATTCTTAAACCTGCAACATCTGATGCTAAGGATCTAACAGAATGGAAGAAGTGTGTTTCCAGGGAGAGAGGAATCATATTGGAGGGAATATAAGACCATATTATCTCAAATATCCATGGGAAAGAGAATCTATACGCAATGTAGCAAGCATTGATGGATTTGTTCCAGAATATTAGTGACCACAAGGAGGTAGCTGTTGGCTTGAGGGGGCTTGACCCAGGTTCAACATTAATTAGCCAAACAAATCCCTACACTACTGGCCCTTTCGGCATTAGCCCGCAGAGCGTGGACTGAAGTCTCACGCAGTATGGGGGATGCTAGAACAAAGTTTCCATACCATGAGATGGTCGTGATGTCGTTTTGTTCCCTCTATTCCTGTCTTTGTGCAAATCACTTCGCTCTAGGGCTTGGCAAATGATCCCTCTATTCCATCCTTCAATACCTCTGTGAAAGGGTACGATTGACCTTCATGTAGCCCTAACCCTCGATCTAGACACTTTCATGCTGCTAAAGCATCATACCATGCATATTCCTTAATTAGTCTAAGTGTATTACTTATCATGTTAGATACTCGCAATTAGCACTGCGTAAACATATATTCTTATATGTGTTTAGTTATCCAACATAATCATACACATTTGCGCATCACATAAGCATTATAAAAGAAATTCATACATAAAATGATAAGATGCATTAATCGGAAAAAAGACACAAAAATTGCAGAATACTTCTCTTTATTGATATCTTCCAAGTGATTACAGACTTTATTCACCCTATGCACACGGCTACAGGGGTCTACGCACTCAGCTATAGACTTCTCCCTAGGCTTTTGTGCACTCAGCTACAGAGCCTCTACCTACGCTATGACCCAAAACTTAGACTTCTACTTCAGAGCTACAATTCTCTTCCTTGTCTTCGTTGATTGATTACTCTAACTACTTAGATCTTATAGCCAAATTTACTTTACAAAACTAAGGGCGGACAATCCTTTATGACTTATAACACCTACGCACTCCATAACCATAAAATGTGGATTCTTTAGAAGCTTCTTACAAAATTTGACCAAAATATGGGCTTTTAGCTCCAAAATTTCCCTTTAGGGGATCCCGTTCCCAACAGGCCCCCAACAAAAACATCCTGACTCGCCCTCAAGTCACTCAGTAGGTGTGGATATCTTTGCATGAAGCACTTCCAGCTCGACACGTATGACCACAACCTCAACCATGCATTGTGCAGCCGCCTGCTTCACGTCTTCCATGGTCTGCTCAGTCACTACTCATGAGCTGTCATCTTGAAGATTTTTTGTGTTTCCTGCAGAGTTGCAAGCTTGCCTTCAATATTTCTTGTCATTGCATAAACCTCATCCAGCTAGGGCTTTAGTCTCACCTTGAGCATTTCTTCCTTGTGCAGTGTTGCATCCACCTGTTCCTTCAGCTGCTTGGCCTCTTGCAGCTTGGCTAGTCTCTGTATCAGCGCAATGGTTTACCCTGTGCCCTTAACCTCATCGTAGCGCTGTTTTAGCTTGCCCGCTTCCGTCTTTAGCCTATGTACGTTGGGGTCCTCTTGCAAGCTTGTTAGGACCTCAAATGACTACTTAAAAAATTACGCGTAGTCTACCACTGCACTATTCACCGTTGCTACTGCCTTTGTGACAACGAACGCCCACTGTTCCTTCACTTTTGGTGGAGTTGAAGGCTCAGGCCTCTAATGTAATTCTGTAATTTGTAGGTTCAAATCCAACTAAACCTATGCCATCTTAGTCCAAGTGTCACGCACCCCTGTGGCTAACTTACAGATGTGTACCTCGAATGGCTCCTCTTCTAGAATGACCAACTCTGGGACCATTTGGCATGCCTCCTCAATGACCTGCATAATTCGCTTGCTCTGATTGGTTGCTTCGGTCTTAGCGATGATGGAAACATTTCTTTGTAGGGCCATTTGCTCATTATTGATCCACTGTTTACTAATCACTTGGAGGGCGTTGTGCTCTCAGTCCCTCAGTTCTGCAATTACTCCATCCTACGAGAGGTGGAATGCTTTGTGCAAGAGTGCTGCTAGGTTCAACCCTACTCCCTTTAAGGTGATGACAGTGGGCCTGTTAGCCTCAATTTCAGTGGTTCGTGCTCCATCCGGTAGCACTATTGCACTAGAACCCTTAGTGCACAACATATTGACAGCCTCTAAAGTGCCAATAGCCAAGATGGTAGACATTGTGCCAGCTTGCGACATGTGGGTTTGCAACTCTTGCAACCCTGTCTGGATAGCCTTGAGGATGATCTGTTGTTGTTGCTGAAATTGTTGCAAGGCATCCGCGGTGACATCCCTCACTGTGTCACAGATATCATGTAAATAGCCCAATGTTAATGTGATGGGGTCTAGTGAGGTCTTAGTTGCTTTTGATTTCTTCATGGGCCATCCTTTCCCTATCTCTCTTGGGCACTTGATGTGGGTAGACGTCTCTTGAGGGTTTGCACCATGTTGTTCATCTGTTTCCTCCTCAGTCCAAGTGAAGGCGACCTCACGCCTTTTTCAAAGCCCCGCTCTATCCCACCTGTCTGTTGCGTGGCCTCGCACTTCACCTAAGCCTTATCAATGACCTCCTTCTTCCTTTTTTCGGCCAGCTATGTCATCTTAAGCTTGGCCTCCTCCTTTTTCTTCTCTATGGCGGACTTGCTTCCACCCACTGCCAAATCTATTATAAAGCACCACTCTACTGGTCATTGATCAAGCACCACATCAATGGCATCATCCATTGCTAGATACGACAAGTCGTACCATTTCTGCGTAGGGTCCTTCTACGCCTTTATGGATAATCAATGGAAATTTGATCTAAACTTGGTGTAGCCCTATAGGTTGGCGTACACCATAGGCAACAATCATGACTTGCGATTGATGGCCATAAGAATTTTCATTTCCATCAAGATCCAAAGATCTAGCTCTCCCTGACTCGCTACACGTCCTTGGTCACCCACAACAAAGCATAATTTGCTGCTTCTGGGAACTCTGGTGTAACCAAAGGGAACTGGCTGTCCTCTGGCAGCTCCCATGCTACCAACACAATCGACAGCAAGAGCCATGCGTAGTGGAATGTTTTGCTGAGCTCCTACACTTCGCAGTAGTTCGCTAGGAACTCTCCAAGAAGGTAGTCTAACTAATAGAACTAGACTCCTTTAGCACACTATGCTACGAGCGCAACGACAGGCACTAGCACCTCATTAGCGTGACACTTCCTCATCACCTTTCCCGCTAAGATTTGCGTGGCTATGTTCACACTGGGGTCACAGATATTGGATATAGTGTATCTGCGCAGCTTCTTCATCAGCTTAAATTTTTCTTTCATTGATTCTGCGAGAGCCTGTTCGCCCCCTTTTTGGCCAAAGATCATGTCCGGATTCTCTCCTGTATATGGCAGTCATGTTATTTGATGAATCAACCTGTCCATGATGGGTATCATCTCCTCCAACCATAGAAACCCATTATGCACCAAGCACATCAGCTGCTTGATGACCAAAACTATTACTAGGGTACGGTTGTAGTGCAACACCCAGAGCAGGTTGAGAAACCCTGCCTTTTCTACTCCCTTGAGCCACCTCCACGGCTCCAATGCGGTCATTCCAAAATTCATATCAATGATGCGGCGCATCAGCTGCTCGGTCACTAGGTGTGGGAACTTCTCGTGGTCTGCCAAGTCCCAGTCTTCAAGTTTCAGTAGCGGCACTCGTGCTAAGCACGTACCGTTGAAAACAATTTTGTCTAGCAGCAAAGGAGTTTGCAGGGGAGTCTTACTCTCATCGATGTCCTTAGGTACCTTGGACTTAAGCTTGTATGGAGGGACATACTCCAGCAACTGAGTAATAGGGTCTGCGCCCCCGACTTCAACCTCCTCTACTTCGACTCCAATGTCCTCGTCTTCCATCGGGATGTCTTCAATGTCTTCCTCCTCTAGTTCTAAGTTTATGGCCTTACCTTTCTCCTGTGCGGTGGGTTTTGGTGGGTTTCTCCTTGGTGATGTGTGCACTGATATGGCAATATGCTTTCCCTTCTTTTCCTTCACGGTTTACTTAGTTGGGGTTGGCTTTGGTCTCGATGTCGTTGGTGATTTAGGGACCTCTACCAGTACTTCAGCTACTTTTGGAGCAACTATTTCTGCCTCTCTTTCCATTTCCTGTGCCGACTCCTCTACTACTTGTTCGGTATTTATAATTTCTGCGGTTGCTGACATAACGCTTTCTAATAGTGCTCACCACGTCTTTGGAAAGTTTGCAAATGTGGGAGTCTCTTTGAAAGCCTTGAATAATTCTCGGTCCATGGGTGTCTGAGAGCCCAAAATCTCAATTCTCAAAATTCCAAGTGTTTTTCACTAGACAACGACTTATAATTTATAGGGCATTTTGAATTCAAATCCGACAACTCCCCCCAAATTCGGTTCATTAATGTCGGATTGGTGGCAGATTTTCAAGGATCTGAGCCATAAATTTCATCTTAAATGATGACCGCATGCTCCATTTGGCTGCATTTCCACCGTCAAATCATGAACAATGAATTTAATAGTCACTTTCTAGCCAACCTACGTAATTTCTCCCTAGGTAGCGCAGCTCCCTCCGCGCTGCCGTGGATCCTGTGACACTTCATTACTTCCCACAAATCTCCAATCGTATAGCTCCCCAACCTAGGCAATGTAGTTTATAGTCTCATGCCTCCTTTCAGCTACCTTTAGGACTACGAATATGCTACCTTCATCTAGTCACATGGTTGGACCGCCAGTGTATGGCTTCAATCGAATGTCATTCACCTTTCCTAAGAAGGGATCTCCATTCAATTTTACCAGCTATACCACTCCTCCGTCGGTAATCTCCTTAATGACATAAGGTCCTAACGAGTGCATCCTGAACTTCCCTGGAAATTTATCAAACTTATTATCATATAACAAAACTAGGTCATTTACCTTAAAGGTGCGCAACTTAATATGTTGATCATGCCATGCCTTTTCACATTGCTTTTGGACATGTTGGTGAAATCTAGCTAGAAATCTCTCTTCCTCAAGTTCATCCAGCTATGTGAGCCTTTCCTCCAGGGCTTCACGATCTGTCATACTTGTGAGCACTGCTATGCATAGACTAGGCACAATATATTCCATAGGAATTACTACTTCAATGCCATAGACAAGCCTAAAGGGGGTTTGTCTAGTCAACTTACAGCATGTCGTTCTTGCCCATAGCACTACAGGTATGCGTAGGTCCCAATCAATTTGTTGAGCATTGCAAACCTTGGTCAACACATTTGCGAGCACTTTATTGAATGCTTCCACCATCCCGTTAGCCTGCGGGTGATAAGGTGTGCTCTTCTGGTGATATACCTGAAATTCCTCCATTAGTGTGTTGGTCGTCTCATTCAGAAAGTGCGTACCTCGATCACTCATTAAGATCTGTGGACAACCAAATCACATCATTACATGCTCAAAGAGGAAATTTGTAGTAGTCATTCTTGCGCAATCCTTCATAGGCTCTGCCTCCACCCAACGGGTCAAATATTCTATCGTAGTGATAATGTACCTTACTTTCGTCTTTGGTTGGGGCTGAATGGGTCCCACAAAATCTATTGCCCATTTCTCAAAGGGTTGCAATGTCATCTGTGGATTCAAAGGAATCTCATCCCTCCACGATGGCTTGCTAGTTCTTTGACACACATCACATGCCTTGTAGTACGGTTTGGAGTCCTAATGGAGGGTTAGCCACCACAGCCTTGCATGTATAATCTTCTGTGTTGTTGCTCTTCTTGTATAATGCCCTTCCTCGGTGCCCCCATGAGCATCCACGAGGATGTTGCTTCTTTCAAACTCAGGTACACATCATTGCAACATCTCATCAGACCCCATTTTGTATAGATTCCCAACAATGATAGAAAAAAATGTTTCGTACACCACTAGTTCCTTCTTCTCCTAGACACTGTATCCTTCTGGGGTAGTTCCTATCATTAGGAAGTGTATTATATCCTCAAAATTACCATCTGTGACGCACACTGCAAATAGCTACCTGTCAGGCAATCCCTCCTCCAAATTAGTGGGCTCTTCCCTTGTTTCAATGTGTGACAGATGGTCTGGTCCCATGCACATTCATCCAAGATTCATAATAACTTAAAAAGAATACTTCTGGAACAATAAGAGCCATCTGCAGATTCTCCCCCCCAACACAGGCTTATTGACCAGGTACTTTAGCGTGGAATGATCTGTGTACATCTTAAAATGGCCTCCCAACAAGTAATGTCTAAACTTATGGAGCACATACACCATGGCTAACCCTTTGCTCTTGGTGGTGGAGTAGTTCTTCTTTGCCTTGGATAATCTTCCGCTTGCAAATGCGATAGGATGGTCCAAGTCTTCTTCCCCAGCCTGTGTCAGTACTACTCCCAGCGCTATACATGACACATCGACATGGACATGAAACTCCTTCCAATCTGGGAAGACTAGGATCGGCGTTGATCCGAATGAAAATGGCATCAACCCATGGTACTCATCCACCCATATTATTCATCGACCCATGGAATTTACCCATGGTATTGTAAATGGCATCTGCCTGTGGTATTGTAAAATCCACCCATGGTATTCATTCACCCATGGAATTGACCCGTGGTATTGTAACTGAAAAATACTATAAGTAACAAGTCACATTTTGTAAAAAGACAGATTGTCCACCACAATGTAGCCTTTACAGTTCAGAGGCATGTAGCCACCACATCTCTTCTCAGAGATAAGCTACCATTGCCCCAGCTGGTTTATTTCCATCACTGTTTGTAGGCATATTTCAATATTTTACATTAATGAAATGAAGTATTGTTTCCGCTGCATATTTGTGTTTATGGTTATCTCTGTAATTTGTTGCATTCCTGTTTAAATCCAGATCAGTGGGTTTTAATAAAAAGTCTCTTTGTGGTTTTGTTTATTGGGCATTCTCCTATTTTTCTTTTGGCAATTCAAGTTTTCAGATCTTGGGGGTCTCTATCCCAAGATCCATTTCAATCTTTCAGATCTTGAGGGTCTCTCCCCCCAAGATCCATTTCAATATTTTAGATCTTGGATCTCTCCCCCCAAGATCCAGATCAGTTTGGATCAGTTCAGATCAGGCGTGGTGACCATATTTTATTTTAATACATCCAGGCTCTTCTTATAGTCCTCATTCCAGCAGAATGTGACATCCTTCTTCAACGATTTTTCCATAGACGCAGTGATCTGGGCATAGCCTTTGATAAAATTTCTGTAATACCCTGTATGTCCTAAGGTAGCTACTTTACACTCCTTAGCACTTCCAAGTTCAGTATCACCATGATATTTGTGGGTCTACGATCAGTCCCTATCTACAAACCACATGACCCAACATGGTCCCAAAAGGAACACAAAACAGACACTTCTTTAGGTTGAGCACGATCTGGTATCTTCAATAGGTATCCAACATCAGGCGCTAGCTTGCTACATGGAGTTTTACTAGCCCAAACATATTCCAGTCATCAAAGTATACCTCTAGGAACTTATGAATAAATTCCTTGAATGTAGCAATGAATACGTGTGAGAAGATCACAGGCGTATTCTGCAATCCAAACAACATTATAGAGTACTGAAAATAACCCCACTCAGTCACGAAGGTTGTTTTTCTCCTATCCTCCGGAGCGATTTTGATCTGGTGGTACCTCGAGAACCCATTAGTGAAGGAATATGCTTCCTGACCAACTACATTGTCCAACACTTCACCAGTGAACGAAGTTGGGAAATGATCATGTAGACAGGTGTCATTCAGCTTCCTGAGATCCACTCATATCCTTATTTCATCTGTCTGCTTCTTCTCTTGTACCACCATTAGGCTTACCCAGTAAGGTTCTTCCACAGGCTCAATAATTCCTGTCACGAGCATCTTATCTAGCTTTAAGCATACCTTTTCCTTGTACTTCAGATTGAGATGGTAAGGCCTTTTCTTAACGGCTTCACGTCAGGTTTCAATGTGATCTTCATTATACCTAGGTCTCCGATTATTCCCTTCAAATCCATAAACTTGGTAGGGAATAAATCTTGGTATTCACATAGCAATTCAATGACCTTATCCATTTCCGCATAATCCTAGTAATCTCCAATCTTCGTGAATTTGGGCTCTGCCTTCGTATGAATGTTTACTTGTTTTGTTTTCAGCAATGCGGTTATCTATGGATTCTCAACCTATGGTCCTTTAACCTCGTGGTGACCTTTTGTTTCAAGGATGTTAATCTTTCGCAGATCCTCATCCTCTTCTTCAGTAGTTACATTATAACATTCTAGAATGTGACTCAGTTGAGTAGCCCATTCAGGCTGAATCAAGTCTAAAGGATCCTGTGGTATCCTAAAGACTACTACTTTCACTTCTTGTAGCGCTTCATCAATACTATCAAATCCGTCTTCAAAACTGAATTTCATTAGGAATCCTTTGCGTAGAATATCTCATTCACCTATGCCATGGTGGAGCTCTGTTTCTACGTACCAATTCATTGGGACAACGTCTAAAGTGTGACAGAACAAGTGCACCTATTCAAGTTGGGGATTTTCTCCATAAGCATGAGCCCGTTTTGCCATGTGTGTGTCTGGATCTTCCTGCCCATCATACTTGTCTGTCATGTTCATCTTCGGCTTCCCAAAGTGAGTTCTCATCATTCTCCTACATTCGTGCCAATCATTGAAGCTTAACTTGTGCGTACCCACCATCTTGTGGGTGTAGCGCGCAATGCCCAGTCAAATGCCTAGAAGCGCTACTTCTCTGGTACCTCCCTCTCAAATGCATCCAGAAAAATATCTACATCATTCAGGCCATCATAAGTGGGAATATTTCTTACCTCTGATGATGTACAACGTAGTGACCGGGTCATCATGTTACAACTCAGTGTGGTTACTTCATGTAACTAATTCTATCAGCACTCTAGTTCTTCATCAGAGTCCAAGGTGCATGAACTCTCGCGATCCCATGTAATTCATCCATCTGCTATTGGATTCACCCAATCTTGGTCTCGAGCTGTTATCTTATAGATACAATCCAGATCATCATCGCTCTCATAATCGTGGATTGGTTCAGTATAGCATGATCCTTCAGCAGGATCTAGGGGTACTATTACGCGTAGCGATTTATTCTCAAATATCATCTTTCACTTCTTTATATTGATTACCCCGTTTATATCAGTAGCCCAATAAATTACCAAGAGTGCAAGGTAGGGGTTTCTATCATCCACAATTTCTATTACTTCAAAATCCGCCAGCGCGCTCGCACCTTCAATATCGATAGTCACCCCGTGTAGCCGCCCCATGGGGATAATATTCTGCTGATTCACCATCCTTAGTTGAATTAGAGACCATTGTAGCACAGGTCTTCCCATCTGTTCCCAAGTCTATTTTGGTAGGATGTTTGCATCTGACCCCAGGTCCAAGATAACCTAATCCATTTCATACTCTCCTATTTGCATGGTTAGTCTCATCTCCCGTCCTGTCCTTGTTTTATGCTTACCAAGATTTCATACCACGCGCGGCTCAGCCAGAGTGTTTTCGACGCATATATTTATGAGCTCCCGTAGCCCCTTCATAGCCTTGCTATCATGCAGTAGCTTCATGCAAGTCTCCAAGAAAGTTGTAAGCATAGTAGGGTCCTTCTTCTGGTTATGCTTCTCAGTGAAGCTCTTCTTCACTTCCATGAAGGTTTCTTGTGCGCACTCCAAATCGAGCTCAGCGTCCTTTGCTGGAGCTTTGTGAACCCATGTACTATCTTCTGGCTATTTCCCCTTGTCATCTCCTATTGTAATTCCGCTCTGGAGCGCTATATTCATGTTTGGATCCTTCTCATGCGGCTCAGACCTCATCATTTGTAGGTTCTGTGTAGGCCACATTGGTAGCGCCCATTTGTCACGTATCCTAGATATCAGCATAGGTCAGTCTTCCATTTCATGATCAAACATAGTGCAATACTTGCACGACGGACGTGTTGGATTAGTACAATCGCGGTCATAGTGTCTTGGTCCTCCACAATTGTAGTAGATCAACTGTCCTTGACCTCTACCACGTCCTCCTCAGCCTCAGCCTTGTCCACACCCTTGAAATCCTGTCCACTAGGGGTGATTTTAGGGGCAAATGTTCACCCTTTGGCGAAATTAAGGGGTTTTAAATTTTTAGTGGGCGAATATTTTGTATCATAGTACATTTTTACAAATCACCTCAAATAGCCCACCTTATTTTAAGGGAGAGGGTAAAAAATGTAAATTTTGCCCTTGAAATTAGGAGTTACAAACTTCCATTCACCCATTTTCAAGAATAGGTTTTATTTAAGTGAATCCTATGGGCCAAAGGCCCAAATACCATATTTATAAAAGAGGTTTGGTAAATTAATAAAAATATAAATAAATGAGAGGTATGGTAAATAA
>APFE030801315.1:2620-16096 GCA_000404065.3 Pinus taeda
CATTTATGTAATGTAAAGGAGGTTTCCCCCTCGAAGAGGCTGAATTCTAAGGCATTGATCTATCTTTTCTATCTTTTCTTGCGCTGGTTTCATAACATAAAATTTTGACATTTCAGAATATAGTAAAGTTTATACTTGTTTTTCATGTTTTTCTGCAGGGATCACAATGGTGAGACCAGATTCACCATCTAAGTTGTAGATTTATAGTCCATACATGGAACAGAATCTTTGAGGAATCCTAGGGGAATCTAAAAGATTCCTTGAGCCCAGAATTCTCAACTTCTCAGAATTCGGATTTTGGACAGTCGATTCAGCACTACTCGACCCCACAAATCTGATGGTGTCTTCAGATTTCTTATTCTCTATTTTCTTCTTTTAGTCACTTTTCTAAGTGCCAGTGCAGATGTCCACATTCTTGTGCAAGAAATCATCTTCATAGGATCGATGCCATGAGATTGATGGTCTAAGCAGCTTTAGTAGTGAGACATCCACTTCTTCAGTTGGCCCTTGGTTGTGAGGTATATGATGTGTTCATGTACTTCTTCTTTCTGCATTATGTTGCACAGATCCTTGTTTGATGTTGATGTAGGATCTTCTTTATTACATGTTGTCATGATTCCTTGCTTGATTTGATCCAAAATCTTTTATGTGATGTATTTGTTGTCATAACTCATTATGTTATGCTTTGATATCCCTTGTTGTATGTTGTCACGATACTCTTGTTATCATCATGCATGTGTTTTTATTTGACATCCCTTTTGTGCCATGTTGGAGGGATGGTCACCATGCATGTTTTTGTGTCATACTGATAGGAGTCTTTTGATTGAGAATTCCAGTAGTGGAATATCTCTTAGAGCGACGCCTACGTGAGGGAATTTTTCCATGTATGATCGAGACATCATCTCTGTGTACATCACCTTTATTGACATCACTTAATGCAGTGACCTACACCATCTTGACATTGGGGCTCAGAGACGTAGTTCCTCCTAGATGAACTCCGTTATCAGTGCTTATGTTTTCATGTGTTGATGATTTTTATGTTCCTCTTCTTTACAACATGCAGATGTATTCAT
Source organism: Pinus taeda (assembly GCA_000404065.3). NCBI lineage: Eukaryota > Viridiplantae > Streptophyta > Pinopsida > Pinales > Pinaceae > Pinus > Pinus taeda. Next base: position 3,694 of record APFE030801315.1, read on the forward strand.
TCATGTTCTTTTAAAATTCAATTTAACACATCATGAAAGTAAAATGTCTTAGAAGGGTCCTTCTTCACACCTGGACCTGGATCAGCGTGCTTTTAAGACTACTTCTTTATGCCGAGTGGCATCCACCTGTTCCTTGAGCGCCTTTGCCTCCTGCATCTGTGTAAGCTTTTATGTAAGGGAAACCATCTGTGCGCTCCCTTTTACCTCGTCACACCTCTATTGTAGCTCACAAAACTCTATCTCCAGGTGCTTTACATTCAGGTTCTCCTAGCGGGTGGTTAGGACCTCAAATGACTATTCGAAAAGCTGCATGCAATCTCCCACTATATTGTCAACCACGACTATTGTTGTTGTTACAACGGTGCTACATTATTCCCTGACTTCTGGTAGAGTTGAAGGCTGCACCTTCAACTAAAATTCTATGATCTGCAGGTTTAGCTCTAGCTGAACCCTGGCCATCTCTGCTCGAGCATCGCACAACCCTGTGGCTAACTTGTGGGCGCGCACCTCAACTCGTTCCTCTACCTGAATGGCCAACGCCGAGACCATCCGGTGGGCTTCCTCCACTACCTGCATTATTTGCTTGTTCTGCTCCACTGCCTCATTGCACTGCTAGCCCAACTGCTCGATGTTGATGCATTGCTCGCTCATTACTTGTAGAGTGTGACTCTCCCTGGCCCAAAGTTCCACTGGGACTCCACCCTACAAGAGCTAGAGTGTGAGGAAGCATAGCCATATTTAATCCTACCCCTTTCAGACTGTTGAGCGCGGGCCTGTCGGCCTCATTCTTTATAGTGAGCCCTCCATTTGGTAGCACTATTGTGTTGGTCATCCTTATGTGCAACATCTCCTCAGCAGCTGAAGTGTCGATCACAAGGCTGGTGGACATTGTGTCAACCTGTGGAGTGTGAACCTGCAACTCCTATAGTTTTGTTTGAAGAGCCCCCAATACTAGCTGCTACTATTCTCCAAATTGGTGGAGGGCCTCTGTGGTGACATCCCTAACCATTTTGCTGATGTTATGCAAATCCCCCTCAATGAGGGTGATTGGGTTGAAGGAATTTTTTGATGCCTTGGATTTCTTTCATTGTACTGCCTTCTCTCGCAGTTGTGGATGCTTGAGTTGGGTGGATGTCATTTGTGGGTCCATTCCACCTTGTTCTGTCTCTGTTTCTACTTCAGTCACGAGCGAAGGTGACTTCTATCCTTCGCGACCTTCTCCTCCTGTCGTTTGTTGTTCGGCCAATTTCGTAGAATCATGCGCTGCCTGGGCCTTAGCCTCTGCTTCCTCTTTTTTGAGCTTTTCCGTCAGTTGTGACATTCAAAGCTTTGTCTCTTCCTTCTTGCATTGCAGAGTGGACTTGTTTGTTTCCAACACAGAGCCAGCTGGAGCATGCCACTCCGGTGGCCAAGACTTGAGGATTGAAAATATCACATTTCTAGTTGCTAGATATGGTAATTTGTGCCATGTCTTTGTGGGGTCCCTCCACACCCTGATAAAGACATGGTTGAAATCTGCTTTGAACTCTACAGAGCTCTACAAACTGGCATAGACTATGAGCGACAACTGTGGCTTGTGATTGATCCCCATTCAGATGCTCATTTCCATTAGGACCCAAAAGATCTTACTTTCTCTGTTACACTGCACATCCTTGATCACTGACAGCGAAGCGTACTTCACTGCCTCTAGAAGGTCCGATGTGACCGAAGGGAATTGGCTGCCTTTGAGTAGCTCCCATGCCACCGGTATGATCAAAAGAAAGAGCCATGCATATTGAAATGTTTTTCCTTTCTCCTGTGCCTCGTGACAATTTGCAAGGAACTCGCCGCATAGGTAATTCGCCTAGTTGAACTTGACTCCTTCAGCGCATTGGGCCGCTAGTGCAATCACTGGTGCAGGCACCGCATCTGAGCGACACTTCCGCATCACCTTCCATGCTAATATTTGTGTTGTGACCTGGACTGCAGGGTTGTTAATGCTATAGATGGCATACCCTCGCTTCTTCTTCTCCAGCTTGAACTTCTTCTTCTTCACTTCCGCAAGGGCCAAATCACCACCTTTTCCCTCTAAAATGTTGGCTAGATCCTCCCTTGAGTAAGGTAGCTGTGTAATCCAGTGAATCAGATGGTTTGTGATGGGGATGGGCTCCTCCAGCCACAAACACCCATCATGCACCAAGCAACTACCTGATGACAAAGATGGTTACTAGGGCGAAGTGGTAATGCAGCACCCAGAGTAGGTTAAGAAATCCGATTTTATCTACACCTATGAGTCATGTTCATGGCTCCAATTGAATTGTTCTAGCAGTCGTGTCAATTCTCTGGCGCATTAGATTCTTAGTCTCTAAATGTGAGAACTTCTCGTGGTCTGCGAGGTCCCAATCTTCAAATTTTAACACAGGAACTCGCCCCAAGTGTGATCTCTTAGAAAAAATATCATCTGGGAGTAGCGGAGTTTACGGAGAGCTCTTGCTGTCATCTATGTCCTTTGGCACCTTGGATTTACCCTTCCACGGAGGAACATATTCAAGTAACCGGGTAATAAGGTCTGCACCCTGGGTTTCAACCTCCATTTCTTCATCCTCCTCATCCACCAAGATTTCTTTAGATTCCTCCTCATTGGCCACCAGATTAATGTCCTTCCCCTTTTCCTACAAGGTGATCTTTGTCCTGTGTGGAGTTTTGAGCGAGACACGCACCGAGATCATAACCAGCTTATCCTTCTTAGGTCTCAATGTTCTGGGTGATTTAGGGACCTCGACTATTACTATGGAGCTCTTTGGGGCTTCCACTTCTGTAATTTCCTATGCGGCTTCCTTGGGTGTCGACATTAGTCTAATTAAGAGGTCACGCGTCTCCTTCGGTAATGTTTCAAACATTGAAATTTCTCTCAAAGCCTCAAAATTTGAAAGGTCCATACACACTTGATAGCGCAACAACTGAATTTTCGAAATTCCAAGTGTTTTTAGCTAGACAACCACTTGTAATTTATAGGGCTTTTTGAATTCAAATTCGACTATTCCCCCCACATTCGGCCCATTAATGCTAGATTGGCGACATATTTTCAAGAATCTAACCCATAAAGTTCACCTTAAATGCCTTCCACCACTCCATTTGGCCTCAAACCAACCATCAAATCGTGAATAGTGACTTTAACGGTCACTTTCTGGCAGAACTGCGTGCTAGCACAACTATCTTTGCGTTGTCGTGGACCTTGTGATACTTCACTACTGCGTGCAGTCCTGACATCATGCAGCTCCTGGGCAGTGTAGTTTATAGTCCCACGCCTCTTTTCAGCTGCCTGTAGTGCTAAGACTGTGCTACTTCGATACAGTCACATCGCCGGATCACTAGTGTATGGATTCAAGCAACTGCCATTCACCTTTCTTGGGCAAGGTTCTCCATTTAACTTAAATAGTTGTATTGTGCCTCTGTCGGTAATCTTCTTAATAACATACGGCCCTAAGCAGTGCATCCTGAGTTTCACTAGAAATTTATAAAACTTACTATCATACAAAAAAACCAGATCATTTACCTTGAATGTGCGCAGCTTGATGTGTCGGTCGTGCCATGACTTTTCACGATGCTTTTGGACCTATTGGTGAAATCCAGCCAAACATCATTCTTCTTCGAGCTCACCCAACTATGCAAGCCTCTCCTCCAGGGCTTCGTGATCCATCATACCCGTGAGCGTTGCTATGCATAGAGTAGGCACTATGTATTCCATAGGAATTATGACTTCACTCCATAGACAAGCCTTAAAGGTGTCTATCCCATCAGCTTCTTGCATATCGTCCGATAAACCCATAACACTGTAGGTATGCATAGGTCCCAATCACTTTGTGTTGGGTTGTGTTATATTCTTTCCATGACTAACTTACGTAGTGAATTGGGGGGTTAGAAGGGGGGCGAATCCCCCCCTTCGTTGTGCCGATTGTGCAGCGGGGGGATCAAAGGGGGGGGCGGCAGCCCCCCCTGTCCGGGGGATTTGATGGGGGTGGGTAGCCCCCCTCTATGGGGTTCAGGGCAACGCCCCAGGAATTTTTTTTTTGGACCATATATTAGGTTGGGCAAATCTACCTATGGTTTTTGGTCCATGGCTTTTTGGATGCGTTGGTTTTCGATCCATGGTATTGGATGCTTCGGCATGTATAAAAATGTATTGTAACATTGAAAATAATATAATGAAAAATTAAGCTGGTAGTCTTGGTTTTGGGATCCATGGGAAAATCTCTGTGTATATGTGTTATGCTCTCGCATTGCTTATTTTCGTGTTTTAGAATTCGTATGCAGGTAATTTTTGTATAGGTTTAAAACCTACATTTGGTGTTGGAGTTGTTTTGGCTTCAAGGGGATGCCTTTGTTGCTGAGGTGTTTCGCTCGGGCCTGTGGTAGACCCTCTTCAGTGGGAGATCTGCTAGATTGATTCTGGTGGTAAAAGAAAATGGTGAGCAATGGAAAGATAGAGATCGAGAATTTAATGGTTAGAGTTTTGAGTTGTGGAAACTCAATATGGAGGATCTGTTGGTGGATGAAGATCAGTGGATCGCAGTAGATCCGGGTACTAAACCAACGAGAGTGTCTGATGAAGAATGGAAGAAGTTGGATCAGAAGGTAAAGAGCACAATACGATTGTGTGTCTCAGATTTAGTATTGCTAAATGTATCAGGGGAAGCTATGGGGAAGGCTTTGTGGGAAAAGTTAGGAACTTTGTACCAATCTAAAATTGTTCTTGCAGAACAAGTTATATAACCTGAGGATGAAAGATGGAGACTCAGTGACAGAGCATCTAAACGCATTTAATAATATGGTAAGTCAGTTAGCATCTGTTGATATTAAAATTTTAGATGAAGATAAGTGCATCAATTTGTTGTGTTCTCTACCAGATTCGTGGGATAGTCTGCTTATTACAATAGGTAGCAATGAAACTGCCTTGCAGTTTGATGAAATAGTTTCAGCCTTGCTGACGGAGGAGATGAGATGGAAAAATATGGAGAGCCAGAATGGTGATGCCTTGTTTGTACGAGGATGGTCCCAGAATAGAAACAAAAATAAGTCATCGAGTGGGAGATCTAAATCTCTATGAAAACCTATAAAGGTGGTGTGCTGGAAATGCGGAAAGGAAGGGCACGTCAAAAGGGACTGTAAATCTAAAGCTCCTGATTAAGGAAAGGGATCTGATGATGCTCTTTCTGTAAAGGCGAAAACCACCTCAGATGAAGGTGGGGATGTGTACTTGGCTTCTTCAAGTACACATGTAGATCATGAGGCATGGTTGATTGACTCAGGTGCATCCTTTCACTTCACTCCACACAGAGAGTGGTTCTGCGAGTATGAGAAATATGATGGTGGTGATTTCTTCTTGGGGGATGATAGGAAGGCTAGGATCGTTGGTCGCAGAAAAGTAAAGTTGAAGTTGTAAGGTGGAAGGGTTAGAACACTTCCAGGTGTTCTACATATTCCTGCATTGGCTAGAAATCTGATTTCTGTAAGAAAGTTGGATGATGTATGTGTAAAGATAGTGTTCGAGAAAGATACCTGCAAGATGGTTTGTGGAGCACTAGTATTGATGTAGGGAGTTCGGATTGGAAATCTATACAAGCTGCAAGGTAGCACTGTTGTTGATGGGTGCAATAGTTCTATGGTTCCTAGAAGTGGAGCTGAAAATCTAGTGGTCTCTAGAGAGAAGACCATGTTGTGGCATCAAAAGCTTGGACATATTGGAGAGAAGGGCCTTCGAATACTTCATGGTAAAGGTATGGTAGAAGGTATGTGTTATCACTCAGGTTGTCCCTAAGCCCCTGAAAGGGATACGACCGAGGTAACCACAAACCAATCTTTGGATTACAGGTTCTAGCCCACCTGTAGTCCGAGAGGGCTCTCTCTTAATGATTTCAGCTTTGTTGATGATGATTTTAGGCTAGTTATTGGGTTCAAGGGGTTTTGTTTGTGTTTGGGTGGAAAGAGGATACTTTCAAGTAGAGAGGCAATGCATAGTGTGACAAGTTTCAAACCATTGGGCATGGAGTCGTGGAGTAAGACTGCTGGTGCGTTTTCTTGGTCACAAGAGGAAAAAGGGGCAAGGTAGCTGCTCACGAAACAATACTTGAGGTAAATGAATATGGATTGCAGGCTAAGAAATGAGAGGCAACAAAGAATCTCTCAATCAGGCTAGCAGAAGGAAGATGAACAAGCTCTACCTAGGAGCAGCTAAGAATTCCCAGATAACAGTCATTCATATGTGAAATAGAGCAAATATGAGCCATAAGGAATCCATATTTATGCCTAAATCAAGAGGAAAACATTAAGAAGTCACAGAAACTGAGCGTGGAGTGCAGCTAAGAAAATTCTAAACCAAACTTTTGTTCTGGGACTTGAGCATATGTGAAATTGAAATAACATAGGTAAGGAACACTTATTGATTCAGAAAGCAACGCAATATTTCCCTCATTCACTCTTCAGAGACATTAAAAATACATCAAACAGTCCATTCTCCAAGCTTTCAGCAATCTTTGATTAAGTAAAACATATCAGATACAGAGCGAGTCTCTCTTGGAGTCCATTAACCAATCCTCCAACCCCCTTATTACATTGTTCAGGGCTGTATTTATAGGCAAAATATCTACAAAACAGATCTCAGGGAAGATCTATGGCAATAAATCTGATTTAAGTACTTTCTACTGAACATAAATGCAGAAAAATATCTATCTAACAGTTGCGCTAGGGCAACAGGCATCAAAACTGAGTTAATATGGTCCTTTGAGCAATGTGCTGGTCGGCTCTGTAATAACTATGCCTTGGGACTTGCAGCGCTACCTTCATATGGCTTTTATTGCATTAAACTATCTTGGTGAGCCTTAAATGGCTTTTTAACCGATTCTTGACTTTGAGCGATCTCTTTTAATGCCATCTGCTGTGAAAATAAAGACTTCTGCTGACAGTGATGACTGATACACTTTGCCGCAACACTGATACTCTTTGACATGAAAATTGGCTTCATCTCCTCTGATACTCTTTAACTGGTCAATTCGGTCTTTTCTGCTTCTTTCGGGCAAAAGTAACTGCTGCAGATCTATGCTGGACTGAGGCTTTCCATTTTGGCCATTTTTTCTTAGCGATGCGTGATTAGTGCTAAGCGCTAATCGCGCATCAAAAACTGCCTCAGATTTTCATTCTGGGCTTCCTAAGCAGCGATTTCGCCTTTGCGCGCTTCTCTTTCGGTGGATGACATCAGCATGATGTCAGCGGTGGGACCCAGTACGGCGGGTGACGTGGCACGGGAAAAATGCCCATCCCCGGACGCTAATCATCGATAGGTTCGGAAGGGAATAATCCCGCCCACCGTAGATCTAGGGTGCGGGCAATCGAACAGATAGCAGAACAGAGAAGGCGGCGGAAGGATGAGGGATGGGGCCTATATATATATATATATGGTGTGGTTTCATATGAAATTCCGAATGCCGATATGTGATCGACAACAGACCATCGGCAATGAACCATATCGGCAGCGCACATGTATGTTTGTTTTGTCGTAGCGATACGCCAATCGGTGAAATCTCTTTCGGCCAAACCAATCGGGGGCACACTTATGTGCTATTTTGATACACGACTACCCTCCCGACTACGATATCGCATCGGAGGGGGTCCAATGGAACCCTTTTTCAATCGGAGCAAGGCCCAAGGTAAGTGGTGCGGGCTTTTATGATCGGAAGCAGAATTTTTGATGTTTTGAAGGGATTTTAAGGCATGGGAAGGGGTCTGATAGCCCAAAAAGGGATTTATCATGCCTTGGAAGGATTTTAAAGGCACTTAGGAGGATTTTATGTGCTTTGAGAGGGGTTTTATGCTTTGTGAAGGAGTCAAAAAGCATTGGAGGAAGGATTTACAAGGTGATGAAGGGTTTTGTGCTTCAGAAGTAGTCTGAAATGCATGAGAAGATGGTTTGAGGGGGGAAATGAGGGTTCTTTCTGAGTTTCAGATAAAATTAGAAATTCCCAAGTGTATTTATGGTTATATTTCAACTAGGGGAGGGAATAAGTATATAGGGGAGTTATTAACATAGTTTTAGTAGGGGGAAGGGGAGATAGATAGGGAGTTACATAGTAGAGTTAGCAGTCAACATGACAATGATGAGAAAAGGCGCTAAGTATGTAAATCTTAGGCTATCAAGGAGAAGTAAGAGTTGTAGAGGAAGTATGGACTTTCCTTTAGTAAAGAAGATCTTTACCAAGGCTACTAAAATAAAGAATGATGAATCTGAGAGGTATCGAGCAGTTCCTTCGCTAACATCAAAAATGGATTAACTCGTCACAATTTGAACACAATAGTTGCACTTAGAATAGCACACTCTCATGGCATCCTTCCTTGGCCTTTTTAGCAAATATGGAGCGTTGCAGTATGCATAGTACGCCATATTTGGCATGTAAAAATGTCGATCATGAAAGATGAATAACCTGCTGCAGCAGGAGGCTAACAATGGCTCCACTTGGGGATGGATTTTCCTTGTGAAGAGCTAAGAACAGCAAGTCAGAATGCCTTAGTCTTTAGTTGTTGTTGTATTCTTGCAAAATTCCCTTTGCTGGCTTCTTTATTTATGAAAATGACAGCAGACTTGAAGAGCTTAGGGCCTTCACTTCTGGCTTCAACTGCAGCAAGCTTGCTATCCAAACAGAAAACTTTTATCCTACCTACCTACTCTAATCAGCACTTGCTTTGCTGTTAGGTGAAATCAAATAGCCAGTGCAGCCACTTAAGCAACTATAGAAAGAAATGAACTGGTTGACTGATTGTTAATGAAATTGGAAGCACTATTCGGTCATGTGCCCCCATAATCAAAATTGTGGCATAGCAAGGCCGCTGTTGATCTATTTGGTCCTCACAGAGAAAGCATGTTAAAGAATTTGAGTTGAGAGGGAGTTCCATGTGGTATGCTATAGGATCAATAAAAAAATCATGTGCGATAGTTTCTTCTGGGCCTTCTTGGTCTAATGGAACAGTTGCATCCTCGGTAATACACCCAGCAACTAATTCTTTAGTATTTTCCTTAAAAGCATGATTATCCTCAATCTGTAAGTCAGAAGGTAGCACCATTTCCTCATGACTTGGGGAAGGAAGATTTTGGAAAAATTCTTTAGGATCGCGAAAATGATATGACTAAATTTGAGAATGCAAAAGTTCAATTTCATTTTCATATCTTTCAACAACTAAATCAAGAAAAAGGTTATGCGGGCGTCCTGCTGTTTTTAACAACACCAATCTGAAAAATTCTTCATCAAGTTCAAATTCTGATAAACTCTCCATGAATTCATCTAAAGCTTCATCAAATGAAAGGTCTTCCACGAACCCGGTCATCCTGTCTTACTATTAATGCTTTGGAATATGGACTATTTGGTTGTAGAATTGGTTCGTTCCTCCAATGGAGTCTTGATTGAAAATGAAGTGGAGTCGCCAGGTGGATGCCTTAACTTTGAAGTGCCTGATCTCCGTCCACCATCAAAGATCAGAACTAAACATGAAAAAGTTCTGAAGAAAAGGAGCACTTTCTCCAGGAAACGAGATTTCCTCTTTGGAGCCAGCTTCTATATTGTTTCTTTTGGGACTTTCCTAAAAACTTTTGGGCTAGAAGGAAACCTTTGCAGGTCAGACTCTATCCCAGTGGAGCTTTCCAACTTGATTTGTGAAATTATTTGAGGATGTCCCCAGTGGAGTCGCCATTATGTTATCACTCAGGTTGTCCCTAAGCCCCTGAAAGGGATACGACCGAGGTAACCACAAACCAATATTTGGATTACAGGTTCTAGCCCACCTGTAATTAGAGAGGGCTCTCTCTTAATGATTTTAGCTTTTTTGATGATGATTTTAGGCTAGTTATTGGGTTCAAGGGGTTTTGTTTGTGTTTGGGTGGAAAGAGGATACTTTCAAGTAGAGAGGCAATGCATAGTGTGACAAGTTTCAAACCATTGGGCATGGAGTTGTGGAGTAAGACTGCTGGTGTGCTTTCTTGGTCATAAGAGGAAAAAGGGGCAAGGTAGTTGCTCACGAAACAATACTTGAGGTAAATGAATATGGATTGTAGGCTAAGAAATGAGAGGCAACAAAGAATCTCTCAATCAGGTTAGCAGAAGGAAGATGAACAAGCTCTACCTAGGAGCAGCTAAGAATTCCCAGATAACAGTCATTCATATGTGAAATAGAGCAAATATGAGCCATAAGGAATCCATATTTATGCCTAAATCAAGAGGAAAACATTAAGAAGTCACAAAAACTGAGCATAGAGTGCAGCTAAGCAAATTCTAAACCAAACTTTTGTTCTGGGACTTGAGCATATGTGAAATTGAAATAACATAGGTAAGGAACACTTATTGATTCAGAAAGTAGCACAAGATTTCCCTCATTCACTCTTCAGAGACATTAAAAATACATCAAACAGTCTATTCTCCAAGCTTTCAGCAATCTTTGATTAAGTAAAACATATCAGATACAGAGCGAGTCTCTCTTGGAGTCCATTAACCAATCCTCCAACCCCCTTATTACATTGTTCAGGGCTGTATTTAAAGGAAAAATATCTACAAAATAGATCTCAGGGAAGATCTATGGAAATAACTCCGATTTAAGTACTTTCTACTGAACATAAATGTAGAAAAATATCTATCCAACAGCTGCACTAGGGCAGCAGGCATCAAAACTGAGTTAATATGGTCCTTTGAGCAATGCGCTAGCCGGCTTTGTAATAATTGTGCCTTGGGACTTGCAGCGCTACCTTCATATGGCTTTTATTGCATTAAACTCTCTTGGTGAGCCTTCAATGGCTTTTTAACCAATTCTTGACTTTGAGCGATCTCTTTTAATGCCATCTGCTGTGAAAATAAAGACTTCCACTGATAGTGATGACTAATACACTTTTCCGCAACACTGATACTCTTTGACATGAAAATTGGCTTCATCTCCTCTGATACTCTTTAACTGGTCAATTCGCTCTTTTCTGCTTCTTTCAGGAAAAAATAACTGCTGCAGATCTACACTGGACTAAGGCTTTCCATTTTGGCCATTTTGTCTTAGCAATGTGCGATTAGCACTAAGCGCTAATCGTGCATCAAAAAATGCCTCAGATTTTCATTCCGGGCTTCCTAAGTAGCGATTTCGCCTTTGCGCGCTTCTCTTTCAGCGGATGACGTCAGCATGACGTTAGCAGTGGGACCCAGTACGACGGGTGACGTGGCAGGGTGATGTGGCACGGGAAAAACGCCCATCCCCGGACGCTAATCATCGATAGGTTCGGAAGGGAACAGACCCGCCCACCATAGATCTAGGGCACGGGCAATCGGACGGATGGCAAAACAGAGAAGGCGGCGGAAGGATGAGGGACGGGGCCTATATATATATATATATGGTGTGGTTTCATATGAAACGCCGATTGTCGATATGCGATCGGCAACAGACCATCAACGATGAACCATATCGGCAGCGCACATGTATGTTTGTTTTGTCATAGCGATACGCTGATCGGCGAAATCGCTGTCAGCCAAACCAATCGGGGGCACACTTATGTGTTGTTTTAATACATGACTCCCCTCCCGACTGCGATATCACATCGGAGGGGGTCCAATATAACCCTTTTGCAATCGGAGCAAGGCCCAAGGTAAGTGATGCGGGCTTTTATGATTGGAAGCAGAATTTTTGATGTTTTGAAGGGATTTTAAGGCATGGGAAGGGGTCCGATAGCCCAAAAAGGGATTTACCATGCCTTGGAAGGATTTTAAAGGCACTTGGGAGGATTTTATGTGCTTTGAGAGGGGTTTTATGCTTTGTGAAGGAGTCAAAAAGCATTGGAGGAAGGATTTATGGGGTGATGAAGGATTTTGTGCATCAGAAGGAGTCCGAAATGCATGAGAAGATGGTTTGAGGGGGGAAATGAGGGTTCTTGCTGAGTTTCAGATAAACTTAGCAATTCCCAAGTGTATTTATGGTTATATTTCAACCAGGGGGGGAATAAGTATATAGGGTAGTTATTAACATAGTTTTAGTAGGGGGAAGGGGAGATAGATAGGGAGTTACATAGTAGAGTTAGCAGTCAACATGACAATGATGAGAAAAAGCGCTAAGTATGTAACTCTTAGGCTATCGAGGAGAAGTAAGAGTTGTAGAGGAAGTATGGAATTTCCTTGAGTAAAGAAGATCTTTACCAAGGAGACGGATATGAAGAATGATAAATATGAGAGGTATCAAGCAGATCTTGACCTCTTTAGGGGAAGTTAGTGAGTGATTTGGGGAAGAGGAAGAAGGGGGAGTTAAACATGCCTTGCTTGAAGTCCTTTAAATGGAAAACTGCCTCCAACTTGTGATCTAAATAGATATGACACTTTGAAAACATGAAATGGATCACATAGCTTGATTTCTGCAACCA
>APFE030801318.1:0-20512 GCA_000404065.3 Pinus taeda
AAGATCGAAAACATTTGAATTCTCGTAGAATGATGTGTATCTAGAGAAGGATAGCTCTTGTTTGGTTTGTTTGTCATTAGAGAGTCTTAGACTCCTAGGAAGGTTGGATTTGTACGCAAATATCACCCATTCCGTGTGACACTATGAGAAAGGATGTGTTCTGTCTGAGTCTCTTTATTATGGGAGGTCCAAGCCTCTGTCTGAGTAGCTATGCTGTGAGAGGGTACATCCTCTGTCTGAGTAGCTATGTCTATGAAAATTGCATGTTGTTCTTCTTGAATGATGACTGTTTGAATGGATATGGGCTCAGTTTGAGTCCCTGTAGCCCTCCCTTCATGTGATTATGTCTGTATAGCCGCTTTTGTTGTCTCCAAGGTTTTGTCTGGGGCCTTTCCCACTGTGATTTCCTTTATTTTTCTTCTGAGCCTTCTTACTGTTTTGTGGAGCTTCTGCTGTTCTTTCCTAAGCTTCTTCAATTTGGATCTATACCTTTTCGGAGGGACAACTATTCTACTGATAGTCTCGTTAATCGTTTATGCTTCTAAAGATCCTGGTTGCTCACCCTGGCTCTGTTCTAAGAGGACCGTGTCTCCCGATTTAATATCAACTTCTTGAAGCATCTCTATCTCTACTTCTTCTCCTTGGCCTATGTTTTTTGTACTTAGGCCTACCTAGCTATTTTCTACCAGAAGCATGTCACCCAATTGGTGCTCTGCTTCCTGAATGGCCTCTACCTTAGTTTCTGCTTCATGGCATGCATTTTTTAAGGAGATAGAGTTTTGGTCTCGCTAGCATTCTCAGGAGATTGGGCTGCTCCTATATTAAGATTGAGCGGGCTTTCAATTTGCATGTAATCATTCATGTTGGCTAGGACTTGGGCTAATTTAAAATTGTGCAACAAATCACCTTGGGGGCTCATGCTTGGTGTTGAGGGAAGTCCTGATTCATTTCTTTGTTCTTCTCCAGAACGCCCTGTTTCTTCCTCATGGTCTGATTCAAGGTTATCCTGGCCTTCTAAATCTAGTTGCAGGTATTGTTCAATTACTGGGCTAGATAATTCTATAGGTTGACTGAGACTGCTTTGAGGATTTTTAACCGCTCGTAATCTTGACCTCAACCTGTGCATTTTCTGCGCTTTTGTGGTGTTAGACTCCGTCTCATGTCAGAGATTGATTCTTCTTCAAAACCCTGTTTTGAAGAAGAAATCATTAATGTGTTGTTTTAGATTATGTAATTTATCTTCAGCTCTTCAACTGGTAGCGACTTCAAGCTCCTACTGCTGTAAAAGTACAAAGAAAACAAAGCATACATCAGACTCTACTATTGATGAATTTGGTCAAGTTTTATCTTCATATGGTTTTAACTATCATGGCACAGAGGTCCTCTACAGTGGCACCCTTGGTACAGAGCTTACTTGTGAAATATTCATTGGTCCAGTTTACTATCAACGACTTCAACTTGCAAGTGTGTTTAGAGGTGAAGCAGACAAAATACTACAAGTTAAAGGGCGGAAGCTGATGTAGAGGCAAGATATCTTGCTGGTGTTGAGGTTGCACGACAGAGACAAGCTATCACAGATGGGCTACGAGAAAATGTGTTAGAATTTTCCCATAAGGTCCCCGGCACTTCTTCGAAGAATGTCATGGATTTAGTCATGATAACTCAGTACTTTGACACAATAAAAGATGTTGGGGCATCATCCAAGAACACGACTGTCTTCATTCCGCATGGTCCAGAGCATGTGAGAGACGTCAGTGAGCAAATTAGGAATGGACTTATGGAAGCATCAAGTGTCTCTCAGGATTTGCTTTAGAAAATTACGAAGGATTTGATACTGTTTATGGTGCATGAAATATGCTTGGTTCCTTTACATTTTGTGTGAATCCGGTGTCAAATTTCCTCGCTGAAGATGGTTCTTTTGAGAAAAATTTTCCTCTTTTAAGCTATGGTCAAATGGTCCATGACATTACATTTTCATTAGATGACATCTCAGCTAGTTGCCATGTGCAGAATACGCACTAGACAGCATTAAAGACATCGCCCTGTTCCAGCATGTTATATTATTTTAGTGTTAAAACATGAGCGTTGTTATGGCTTTATGGGTGCAAACCCATGGAATAGAAGTAGCCTTGAAGGCGTATTCCATGGTTACTATTTTATTACAGTGGGAAATATATTGCGGCACCGAGTATGGACCACCACTTACATATACGCAGAGGTAATAGGTTTATTATGCAACGCAATAACAGTGTTAATCTTACAATTGTAGCCGAAATAAAATTACAATTTGGGCAGGAGCCAGCCCAGCCTTCAATGCTATTAATTTCCTTCCATAACCAGTCACGTTGTCATTCGGCAAGCGTAATTTCTCACGGCATATGTGCTATCTTAAGTGTCGTGTTAAAATGCAAGGGACACAGTCAAGCTTTTACGCAACCATGCAAGCTTGGCACTATGGGTTGGAGGTAATGAGCAACACCCACCAGATGACATCAATGCAGCTCTAAAGAATGACTTGTAGCTTCATCCTTATTCGAAGTCCCCTGTCAAATGTTACAGAGGAGGTCTCAGTATGGGATTTGGAAGGGACCTGTCCATACCACAAAATCAACAAAAATATATCAGTGCCATCAAAAATAACACTTCCAGTTTTTGAAATGCAGTATCAAAAATCACATAATGCAAAGCCGGTTTATTTTCTTCTCCTCATGCTTCTTGATACATCAGCAAAACCTTTATCGAGGAACTTTTATTGGCTCAATTTTCCAAGTCATTCTCTCCTTAATGTTGAAGATCATGACAACCAACATGAGCCCATTAGCATTAAGAATAATTGTGAATATGGAAGTATGAATGTAGAAGAACCTGCAACTGAGACAACAGAGGGATTGCTTTCAGGGGTGTCAAGCCTTTTTTCAGGAAGAACAAAAACATTCAAGTGACAGGGGTGTCTTTGCCGTTTCTCATTCAAAAAAAAGCCGCAAATGCCTGGACACGTAGATTCATGTGTTATACCATGCTCAACAGATATGCCCATTATTATCGGATAAGAAAGATTGTAGGGGGGTCGATTTCCATCCGATATATGCGGTGGATTTATTCCAGATTTTCAAAATCTTCTCCTAATTGTGGTAAAATGGCCAACACATTTCCGGACATTTGGGGAGCAGTTGCAAACTGGCATACAAGATTTGATTGCCTATATTTCTGGTAAATGGGATTGACACCTGTGAATGCTACTTCATCAGTTATCAAGTAAAAGGATGCGCTATTCTGTCTTCAGCAGTGCCGATTGTTTTTGTTTTTAGGTTTATTTATTAATAATGATAAAACAAATCGCCGATTTTGGGGTTGATTGGTTTTTTGTTTTTCCTGAACAACATGTATTTATTATATTATAAAAAATTCATTTGTAGAGAGGGGAGTGAGTAGAAAATTCTGAGTGCTGGAGGAGAACTGAGTTTCATTGTACAGTCTTTGAAAGAGGGATTTTTAATGAAAATTTCACAGCTCTGACTTCTGAGATTCCTGTGGTATGATAATTTAGCATATGTTTTTCTCTTGTTTCATATGTAATATGTTATGTTTCATTTCACTACATGATCATTTCTAACTGAACAAATGAAGTGTTTAGGTAAGAATTCATGCCTGCCATGCTCTGCCTATAAGTTTGTTCATGTTCAATGTTTTCTTCTGTTTGACAAGGATTCAAAGTTATTGTTTGCCCTTGTCAGCTCCTCACCAGTCTTTCCATCTCATTTAGTCTCAATTTGATGCTAAATTTCTTGCCTACCTTGCCTCAGTCGATAACCTGTGTTGTTCATTATATTTCCCTGTTTCAAGCTGTGATTTTGCCCATGCAGCCCAGAAAAACCCCGTTATTTAATTAAAAACCCCAAATCAAATCTTTCCAATCAGTTTACTAGCCTAATATCAGTGTTACCTTATTAGTCATCTCATCCATTGAAGATTTTACGAGATAGACCGGAGAGAGCCTTCTCCTGCCCCGTAGGGCTAGCTATGAGGCTAAAAGGTTTGATGCTGCCTTGAGGTTTGCCTTTTTCAGCCTGAGGTGAAATTTCAAGCGTTAACATACTGGCGACCATACTGGGGAGAAAATTCAACTTGTTGATTGTCTTGTCCCAGTACATGCAATCAAGGTGCAGATCTGATGCTGATGGTGGACAGCACTCAGATACATATACAGGCTGAACTATTCACCTGGCGACTCCAATTCGATCCAGACATTCCAGTGCTTGCTGATCCATTCATGCAATAGAAGGGTATGTGGCAGACCCTGCCGTGTGTGAAGCTGTAGAAGAAATAAGAAATTTTTTAGCAAATACTGAATTTGATGAAGATGTTTTCAGTGCCTTGCTTCAATGCTTGAAATTTTTAAAGGTCTTCAAAAATGAATTTTGCGAGTTAATTGTTGAAAGAATTGAAGAGGAGATTCAATGGTTAGATGAGCAGATCCAGTCGTATGATTTCCAGGACCCTAAAAAGTTTTTGGAAATCCTTCCTCCATCGCAACAAGAAGTCATAGACTTGCCTATAAAGGTTTACATTGACAATGTGCAGCTGGAAGTATGCATTGCAGAGTTGGGGCAGCCAATAGAGTCCGGCTTCCGCGATCCAATGGCAACATACATGGACACATTTTTCAGTCTGATTGATAGATTAGACTGTCTTGTACTTGACCAGAGGCATTACTTACACGAAGGGCTGCCAGCTACTACATCTGTGACCTCGTGGCAGCATTCTCAAGCGGCTTCATTTTCAGGTTTACTTGAATGGCTAATTTGGCATTTTAGGATTACCTGATCTAGTGTTTGTACAGCAAGGTAGGGTAGTTTTGTAAATAAATAAGCAGCGATAAGAGTAGCATCTGGTTTTAGTTTTCTTGAAGATTGTTTGAGTTCAGTTTCAGTTTGAAAATAAGTCAAGAGTTGTGTTGATGATGACTCAATTGCCCAATGGGAGGAGGCACTGTCTGCTCTCCCAAAGTTCCGCGGTTCTTGGCACCTCCACGGAGCAGCAGCTGCCATCCCAAGTGGAGCCGATGTTAGACTCCGTCTCATGTCAGAGATTGATTCTTCTTCAAAACCCTGTTTTGAAGAAGAAATCATTAATGTGTTGTTTTAGATTATGTAATTTATCTTCAGCTCTTCAACTGGCAGCGACTTCAAGCTCCTACCTCTGTAAAAGCACAAAGAAAACAAAGCATACATCAGACTCTACTGTTGATGAATTTGGTCAAGTTTTATCTTCATATGGTTTTAACTATCATGGCACAGAGGTCCTCTACAGTGGCACCCTTGGTACAGAGCTTACTTGTGAAATATTCATTGGTCCAGTTTACTATCAACGACTTCAACTTGCAAGTGTGTTTAGAGGTGAAGCAGACAAAATACTACAAGTTAAAGGGCGGAAGCTGATGCAGAGGCAAGATATCTTGCTGGTGTTGAGGTTGCATGACAGAGACAAGCTATCACAGATGGG
The DNA here is from genome assembly GCA_000404065.3 of Pinus taeda. Classification (NCBI taxonomy): domain Eukaryota; kingdom Viridiplantae; phylum Streptophyta; class Pinopsida; order Pinales; family Pinaceae; genus Pinus; species Pinus taeda. The sequence continues at coordinate 5,503 of APFE030801318.1, forward strand.
CTACAAGAAAATGTGTTAGAATTTCCCCATAAGGTCCCCGGCACTTCTTCGAAGAATGTCATGGATTTAGTCATGATAACTCAGTACTTTGACACAATAAAAGGTGTTGGGGCATCATCTAAGAACACGACTGTCTTCATTCCGCATGGTCCAAAGCATGTGAGAGACGTCAGTGAGCAAATTAGGAATGGACTTATGGAAGCATCAAGTGTCTCTCAGGATTTGCTTTAGAAAATTGCGAAGGATTTGATACTGTTTATGGTGCATGAAATATGCTTGGTTCCTTTACTTTCTGTGTGAATCCGGTGTACAATTTCCTTGCTGAAGATGGTTCTTTTGAGAAAAAATTTCCTCTTTTAATCTATGGTCAAATGGTCCATGACATTACATTTTCATCAGATGACATCTCAGCTAGTTGCCATGTGCAGAATACGCACCAGACAGCGTTAAAGACATCGCCCTGTTCCAGCATGTTATATTATTTTAGTGTTAAAACGTGAGCGTTTTTATGGCTTTACGGGTGCAAACCCATGGAATAGAAGTAGCCTTGAAGGCGTATTCCATGGTTACTATTTTATTTACAGTGGGAAATATATTGCGGCACCGAGTATGGACCACCACTTACATATACGCAGAGGTAATAGGTTTATTATGCAATGCAATAACAGTGTTAATCTTACAATTGTAGCCGAAATAAAATTAAAATTTGGGCAGGAGCCAGCCCAGCCGTCAATTCTATTAATTTCCTGCCATAACCAGTCACGTTGTCATTCGGCAAGCGTAATTTCTCACGGCATATGTGCTATCTTAAGTGTCGTGTTAAAATGCAAGGGACACAGTCAATATTTTACGCAACCATGCAAGCTTGGCACTATGGGTTGGAGGTAATGAGCAACACCCACCAGATGACATCAATGCAGCTCTAAAGAATGACTTGCAGCTTCATCCTTATTCGAAGTTCCCTATCAAATGTTACAGAGGAGGTCTCAGTATGGGATTTGGAAGGGACCTATCCATACCACAAAATCAACAAAAATATATCAGTGCCATCAAAAATAACACTTCCAGTTTTTGAAATGCAGTATCAAAAATCACATAATGCAAAGCCGGTTTATTTTCTTCTCCTCATGCTTCTTGATACATCAGCAAAACCTTTATCGAGGAACTTTTATTGGCTCAATTTGCCAAGTCATTCTCTCCTTAATGTTGAAGATCATGACAACCAACATGAGCCCATTAGCATTAAGAATAATTGTGAATATGGAAGTATGAATGTAGAAGAACCTGCAACTGAGACAACAGAGGGATTGCTTTCAGGGGTGTCAAGCCTTTTTTCAGGAAGAACAAAAAAATTCAAGTGACAGGGGTGTCTTTGCCGTTTCTCATTCAACAAAAAGCCGCAAATGCCTGGACGCGTAGATTCATGTGTTATACCATGCTCAACAAATATGCCCATTATTATCGGATAAGAAATATTGTAGGGGGGTCGATTTCCATCCGATATATGCGGTGGATTTATTCCAGATTTTCAAAATCTTCTCCTAATTGCGGTAAAATGGCCAACGCATTTCCAGACATTTGGGGAGCAGTTGCAAACTGGCATACAAGATTTGATTGCCTATATTTCTGGTAAATGGGATTGACACCTGTGAATGCTACTTCATCAGTTATCAGGTAAAAGGATGCGCTATTCTGTCTTCAGCAGCACCGATTGTTTTTGCTTTTAGGTTTATTTATTAATAATGATAAAACAAATTGCCGATTTTGGGGTTGATTGGTTTTTTGTTTTTCCTGAACAACATGTATTTATTATATTAGAAAAAATTCATTTGTAGAGAGGGGAGTGAGTAGAAAATTCTGAGTGCTGGAGGAGAACTGAGTTTCATTTTACAGTCTTTGACAAAGGGATTTTTAATGAAAATTTCACAGCTCTGACTTCTGAGATTCCTGTGGTATGATAATTTAGCATATGTTTTTCTCTTGTTTCATATGTAATATGTTATGTTTCATTTCACTACATGATCATTTCTAACTGAACAAATGAAGTGTTTAGGTAAGAATTCATGCCTGCCATGCTCTGCCTATAAGTTTGTTCATGTTCAATGTTTTCTTCTGTTTAACAAGGATTCAAAGTTATTGTTTGCCCTTGTCAGCTCCTCACCAGTCTTGCCATCTCATTTAGTCTCAATTTGATGCTAAATTTCTTGCCTACCTTGCCTCAGTCGATAACCTGTGTTGTTCATTATATTTCCCTGTTTCAAGCTGTGATTTTGCCCATGCAGCCCAGAAAAACCCCGTTATTTAATTAAAAACCCCAAATCAAATATTTCTAATTAGTTTACTAGCCTAATATCAGTGTTACCTTATTAGTCATCTCATCCATTGAAGATTTTACGAGATAGACCGGAGAGAGCCTTCTCTTGCCCCGTAGGGCTAGCTACGAGGCTAAAAGGTTTGATGTTGCCTTGAGGTTTGCCTTTTTCAGCCTGAGGCGAAATTTCAAGCGTTAACATGTGGTATGTTCCTTGCAAGGGTAGTCCTCTTCTTTTTCAAAACAGGGTTAGGTTTAGGCAAAGCTAAACCTCCTTCGAGAGCCAAAATTAAATCATCCTAGCTTGATCGTTACTGGGTGAGGTTATAGCTAACTATTAGCCTGATCAAGCAGTGGTGGCTTACTATGGTTTCTATGTGTTGGGACCGTCTTAGCCTCTCAACAGTGTCATGCAATAAAGAATTCAATAATGCAGGTAAGTTAACAAAGCACTTTGATTTTAGAACTGCTAAGAGTTTGAGTTGACGTAGCCTTACCACGTCTTTGCACCCGTCAGATGTAATGTAGTTCTGGATGATTGCATGGTTCTCCAAGAGAAGATGGTCGAACACCTTTCCCCTTTTTGAACAACTCCTGTCCTTCATCTCTGAAAGCCTCGATAGTGTCCTGCAACTTCAACCGCTTACCAGCCCACACAGGTCCTGTCGGTAGCCGGATACTTCTGCTATCACCGTGTTTGATACAATGATTTACCTACCCCTTACCATAGATTTTTCATTATGTAGATTTCATAAGAATTTGATGGCAATTTCCTTGTTGGGTGGTTGAAATATTGTAAAGTATGCTATCCACTAGGCTTGAGCTAAAATTTCCCTAGTTGCATCAGAAACAACGAATATTAGTGGTTCTTTACGAATTGTTCTTCCTCCCATAGTGCTGGAATTTTGCAAACGATAAGTGTAGCAGGGAAAACACAGTGATGAACAGAGCTAAGTGATAGAATAAAAAATGGTTGTGATGGCTTTATCAAATGATACTTTAGAAATATAAATATTGTTATTGAGGGATATTATCATACTGCATGCTCTACGATCATGGAATGTCGTATCATTCTGCAAAATACAATCAAAAAATGACAGTGCATTCATAAGTACACTGGAGGTCCCCGCCCCCCTTCGAAATAATAGGTTGCCTAAGACTGAATGAATGAAAGGGTAAAGCACTGGTGGCGAAGTATAGGGTGATGGATTGGCAAGGTACACTTATTAATAAAAGGATCATAAATGATATTGGAGTGGTGAAATCAAGGCTTGTACCGAGAATTATCAATAAGTGATAGGCTGTCATGATGTGATATGATGAAGGAAAAGGCACAACATGTGAAAGAAATAATACTTTAGTGCCGCTATTCCACTTAAACTGTTGTGATTGATTAAAAAGATATTCATGCATAAAGGTTCAAGGTATGTTAGGACCATAATCTCTCCATATAAAAAGATTTTAAGAAGACGGTATTATAATAGTTATTGATGTAAAATAAAGCTTCAATACCATCAACAGAGCTTCTGTTGCCTGCAGGCATCTATAGCCTTGATAGAGTTGCTTTCTAACCCTTGGGAACCATGGTCCTCTTTGTATAATTGGGGAATTGTCTTATGATGTCCATAGGAGACCAATGTGTTGGCTTGGTAATCAGGTGAACACATTGCTATTCACTGGGAAGTAGCGAAAGTAGTCATGCTGGCTTGTGATGATACCTCCTGTTTCCAAGGATTTTATTTGTTTATGCATCCATTGGATCATATCCCTGGTGTGGTGGCCATAATGGGAATGCCACTTCGCTGCTTCCTTATGATCATCGTAGGCTGGCTCATGATGAGAACTCCTATCCTCCTTTTGTGGAAAAAAATCATAAAACTGTTAGTGAATATATATATTTTTTATTATTATTATTTTTTATAGTCCCCATTATATACATAGAGGGTGGCTCATCACTCTTTAAGAGTGGGGATGGCAGAAGAAGTTTGACATATTAATATATATAAAAAAATATACCCATAATCTTATTAATAATACATAGAGAGAGTTATACAGGGAAGGGGGAACTAGCATGGTACAAATAATCAATTAGTTTTGTTTATAGTGGAAATGAGGACAGTAAAGTGAGATAGATAACTGTGTCCCTTTTTTTTTGGATCATCACAAAGAAATCTTGTTAAAGATGATAGTATTCACGGTATTTGCCTGTTCCACTAAACCTCCATATTTTTTGTCCTTAAATATGCATTGTACTTAAGAGGATCATACAGGGTGAAACTGGGGTGGTCTAGGGATTGTTATGCAAGGAAAAGAAAGAGGATGTTCTCAAAAATATTCACAAAGTGTTGTTCTTTGAAAGGAATAAAAAAGGAAAAACCCACACAAAAAGTGTTGTTCCTTAAAGGGAACAGTTATTCCCTGTAAGGAATAACAAAGAAAAATAGGCATAAAATGTGTTGTTCCTTATAGGGAACAACCGATGTTCCCTATAGGGAATATCAAAGAAAACAATCACAAAACGATGTTGTTCCCTATAGGGAACAACAAAGAAAATACATACGAAAACTGTTGTTCCTTAGAGGGAACAACAACTTTTCCCTGTAGGGAACAGCAAGGGAAATACATGTTAAAAATTGTTTTTCCCTGCTGGGAACATCAAGAGAAAACGCACGCAAAAAAATTGTTGTTACTTATAGGGAAAAACAGTTGTTCCCTGTAGGGAACAACAAAGCAAACAATACACGAAAATTGTTGTTCCCTGTAGGGAACAACAAGAAAAATGCATGCCAAAATTGTTGTTCCTTAGAGGGAACAACAGCTGTTCCCAGTAGGGAACAACAAGAAAAATTCACATGAAAGCTGTTGTTCCTTGTAGGAAACAAAAACTATTCCCTGTATGGAACAACAGAGTGAAATACACAAAAAGAATGTTGTTCCCTGTAGGGAACAAAAAAACAAAATGCATGCATAAATTGTTGTTCCCTATAGGGAACAACAACTGTTCCTTGTAGGGAGCAACAACTGATCCCTATAGGGAACAACAAAGGAAAAATAGAAAAAAAAACTTATATATAATTTATTGTATAAGAAAATTCAATCAAACAGAAAGGGAAATTTATGTATAAATTTCAAAAAAGAAAATTCTTCACTGGACTGATGCTGTGGATGGGTTTCCCTCCTCATCAAGAATTTGTATAGTGAAATCTTCCCGTACTGTTGGCAAAAGGACTCCCTTGTAAGCGGTTTGTGATAGAGGCGTACTCGATGTCCATTTGGTTTAAAAGAGTAGCCAGACCCATCAATGGTGGTTAATGTGAGTGTGCCATTACCATGCACCTCTTGTATCTCATAGGGGCCTAACCACCTGGTCTAGAGTTTGCCTGGGAAATCTTGGAACCTAGAATCATACAGAAGTGACCAATCACCTTCATGGAAGATCTTCTTCTTGATAAGGGCATCATGCCATTTCTCTCTTTGTTGTTTGATCAGTGTAGTATGCTGAAGAGCTAATAGCTAGATTTCATCCAATTCATTGATTTAACATAGCCTATTAATCTATGCTTCATTTAAGTCCAAGCTTACTTCTTGAGCTATCCTCAATGTCTAAATTTCAAATTCTATTGGGAAGATAGGTTCTTTGCCAAACACTAGCTGATATGGGGAATATCCCGTGGTATTTCTCCATGTCATGTGGTATGCCCACAGGGCTTTTGGCAATCAGGTAGCCCAACCATGTCTATGTGATACAAATGTCTTTGTGAGTATTGCCTCGATTACTTTATTGGTTCTTTCTACCTGGTCGTTTGCTTGCGGGTGGTATAGAGATGTGATTTTGTGCATGGTATGATGATTTTTTGATGTATAGCAATCTTATGGCCTACAAATTGTGGCCCTCCATCCATGATTATTTCTCTAGGCAAGTCATACCGCATGAAAAGTTGGAAAGGAAAGTGGATTACTGAGTCCTTTGTTGCCCTTGGTAATGCTTCTTCCTCCACCCATTTAGTCACATATTCTGTTGCGACTAGTATAAATGTCTCTTGATTAGATGATGGGTTTATTGGGCCAATGAAATCTAACGCCCATCGTTCAAAAGGTTCAATGACTAACTACGGATGTAGGGGAATCTCGTTAGACTACCCAGGGCGGCCCATTCTTTGGCAGCTATCGCATGCCTGGACAAACTTCTTAGTGTCCTTAAAAATGGTGGGCCAATAATAGCCCATCTATAAGAATTTACGCCAAGTCCTGCGGTCTGCAAAATTTCCACCACAAGGCCCATCATGGCAAGCTTTAAGGATGTTGAAGGTTTCGTCTTCCCTGACGCATCTTCGAATATGTATATCGGCTCCTGTATGAAATAAATATCCTTCAATCTAGGAGAACCGAGTGATGCATTGTACTATTAGTTTTCTTTCACTGGGTGTAAGGTGTTTGGGTAATTTTCCCACTGCTAGGTAGTTTGCGACATCCATGTACCAAGATGTTTTCACGGTTACAACAAATAAGTGCTCATTAGGGAACTGGTCTTCTACTGCTGCCGAGTCGTCTATCTTTGGCACATGTGAGAGAAAGTCTGGTATTGGATTTTCCTTTCCTGGTCAACCTTTGATTATTATGTTGAATTCCTAAAAAAGGATCAACCATCGTGTCACTCTTCCATTTGTAATAGATTTATTAGCTAAATATTTAATAGCGGAGTGATCAGTATACAAAACCACAGGGTATCCTGTTATATAATGTTTGAATTTATTAATAGCATAGACTATAGCTAGAAATTATTTTTCGGTTACGGTATAATTCAACTCAGCTGGAGTTAAATATTTGCTGATGTAGTATATCGCATAAGGATTCTTATCTTCTTCCTGGCCGAGAACTACTCTGATGGCTGTATCTGATGCATCAGATGAAATCTGAAATGGAAAATCCTATGTTGGGCCCCATAATACTGGGGCTATTGATACTAGCCATTTTAAATCTTCAAAAGTAGTGTCACATTTATCAGTCCATAAAAAATTGATATTTCCTGTTAAAGCATATAATGGTGAAACAATTTGGGAGAAATTCTTTATAAATCTTCTATAATATCCATAAAATCCCCAAAAACTATGTACCTCAGTTTGTGTGTAGGGGGTAGGTATCAAGAGGATTATCTGAATTTTTGCTGGATCCACCTGAATTCTAGTTGTTGAGATGTAGTGACCTAGAATGAGGCCCTAGGTCATCATCATGTGGCATTTCTCATGGCTTAAGTAGAGCCTGGTAGCAATGCATCTTTGTAGGACTTTCTCTAGCATTTTTAATGCCGGCTCGAAGTCATCTCCATTAAAGTCATCCATTTACACCTCGAGTCCCTCGTTACGCCGTAAGGCGTTCCCTCTGAAGTCAATCCCCTATTGGTGTACACTGTTAGATCAAGTGTTAGACGATTGGAGAAAGGTTAACCATTGGATTGATACAGTTTCATAGAATAACTTCCCGTATTAACCAAATTGATAGTGAAAAAGTTAACCTAATGAAATGGGTTGCCGATATGAGCAGCACAGGTTGGGCGGAGAGATGGCGGGTCGAGGCCGAGCAATGGAACACAACCCAGGATCTGATAAAATGGCTTCAGGTAAAAGACGCGAGGAGGCACCTCGGCTTGGCCCGCGGAGCCACCAATATCAAGAAACACCCCTTGATTTCAAGAACATTAACTGGGCGAAACCCTACTTTTCTCTACACATATTCAATGTTTGCAGTTGTAGTTTTCTGTACACATCATAAATACATGATTCCATTGCCATCCACCATTTTATTCAAATTCCATATTTGAGATTATCAAGCAGTATTTGATTTAAAAATCATGTTACTGGAATCAGTTTTAGCATAGTTATCCATCGATGATCTCAGTGATCATTGCCAACAAATGCTGCATGTGAATACGCTTGCCACTGCTACACAGGAGATATATAGCCGTAGAAGCTATTCAAAAACCCCATAGGGTTACTATGTATATAAACACAGAGTGGTACTCAAAATGTATTCGCCTAGCGATTCATCAGGTGAGCTACTAAAAAATTCTGGTATACCCACGAAGTAGATGACACATTTGTCTGAGGAATATTATTCCTACAAGGCACCACTAGATTTTGCCCCTTTCAGATGGCCTAAGGTTTGTAAGTCAGTGCAGACAGAAGAAGAATCAAGGGGTCATGTGCTTGCAAGTGCCCACAGTGCTATAACTTTACCTCCCTCGATTTCCACTAGAACTTCATCATCATCCCCCAAAGAAATTGGGGGCTATTTCAGTTGGAATCTCTCTCATTTAAACATAGAATCGATTGAAGTCTTTGAGGGTTCTCTGCAATTAGAAAATATGAATGACTACCAAGATGAGGATATAATTGAATTGAATGCGCACGAAGCTAAATTCTTTCCTATAAGCGGTACCTTAGAGCCCCCTGCAAGTCCCAAGTCGTCATCACTAATGCCGACAACCAATTCCAATAGCCTTGATCAATTAGCCCATCATTCAATGACACCCCCCAATCCCATGTGGTTTGTGAGCTGAAGGTTTCGGCTCCATCCAGCTCGTTTCCTAGGCTTTGTATATAGAAAAAATTTGATTATAATGTTACCGATTCGGCAAAAGATGAATATCATTCAATCAAGAATAGCAATGTCGAAATTACACCGACGCCTTTCAGGCTTGCAAACATGGCCTGCACAAATTCACTTTGGGGTGTATTTTCTTGTGGTTCCCTGGGCAAATGTTTTGCGGAAAATCATTGAAACAACAGATGGAAAAGGTCAAGCAACCAATGCAGGCAATTATGTGATAGAGCAAAGACGAGAAATTATGTTGTAGTTCTCAGGGTGTGAAAGATGATGCACCTTCGGTTGAGTGCAAAGAAAATGAGTCAGTATTCATGTCCGGTGTAATCATGGAGGTGTTCAGATTTTTTTTCATTCTTTTTATTAATAAAAAAAGAGAGTACATGATCTGGTATCCGTCTATAGGATTTTTTTATATCTCTTAGGTCTATTTTCTTTCTACTATTTTAGAGATTATTTCTGTGATCTATCTTATATTCATCCAATTAAACTACATATTGTCCAACAGACACAAATTTACCGCATGTGTATCCAACATTTTAACCCCCAAAATACCCATAGCATAGCTTCTCTTATCGATAAGACTTTTTGTTTCTTGTACATGATCTTGTATCTGTCTATAAAAAAATTTCATGTCTCCTAAATCTCTCATGTCTATTTCCTTTCTGCTTTAGAGTTTGTCTCTGTGATCTACCCTATATTCATCTATATCAAATTAAATTAAACTGCATATTGTCCAAAAAAACACACAAATTTACAACATGTGTATCCAACATCTTAACCCCAAAATACCCATAGTATAATTTCTCTTATGTTTCCAGATCATATCGTTCAAAAAACACATGTATGAGCTAGGACTTCATACAATATGCTTCCTGATTACCCTTATGCGTTGGAGGTTACAGGGGATTTGGCTGGAGATAAAGTTTCTAGAAAATTAACTCAGGATGTTCAACTTATTCCAACCAAGAAGTAACAACATGGTAACAAAATTACAGAAACAAGAAATAATCCAAAGGTGCAACCTCCAAATTCTGCTCCTCTCTCAGATGTACCAAGTCAGCAGAAAATGAGGGTTGAAAAATGAAAACACGCAATGTCATTTAATGAAAATAAGAAGCTTTGTGAGGATCTTGAACAATTACCAGATGAGATGGCGGTAACCATAATTACGTTCTTAAGGAAGCACATTGGTCTAAGTCAGAATGAGGAGGAAATCGAAGTTGACATTGATGCTTTTGATGATGATTATTTATGAGAGCTACAGAACCTTGTTTTCAATTGCGTCAAAGAGATAGGCGAAGGAACCAGAAGTACCCAGGCTTCAGAAAGGCATCCTAATCCTGCGGTATGCTATCCTAGTGTTATGATTGTCTTATATTTTAAATGTAGTCAAGAATGGCCATATCATCATTTGGTTCTTTTCAATGTTCAGCAATATTTGGTTTGTTTGTCCTTACGAGAGCCATTGACATTTTCTATAGCAGCCTGTGAATGCTAGGGTTGTATCACAATTGGAGAGTCAGTCCACAAATGTAGTTCAACAAGGTTTACTCTTTATTCTCGCCAGAATTTTAAGTTTCTATTTATTATTTTTAGATGGAATTTATGCATTTCATTACTGTTGTTCATGTAAGCATATGTACATATGTAGGTTGTGACCCTGGTGATGAATCTATTGATGTTGGTGGGGATGAGATGCTTGTAACAAACTTCCCTAGTGTTGATATTGAGAAAGAGACGACAACAGTTAGCATCGAATGTAGTAGCTCAAGCAGTGATTATGGATCTTTCTCTAGTGGTATTGTCTTGGAAAGGAATTGAGCCTTTTGATGTTTCTCAAGTGGTATTTTGTTTTAGAGTTCATTCATTTACTTTGTTCATTATTTTTTATCAGATTCTATTCTAATTTATGTCTGTCTTATATTTTAAATGTAGTCAAGAATGGCCATATCGTCATTTGGTTCTTTTCAATATTCACCAATATTTGGCTTGTTTGTCCTTACGAGAGCCACATACATTTTCTATAGCAGCCTGTGAATGCTAGGGTTGTATCAAAATTGGAGAGTCAGCCCAAAAACGTAGTCCAACAAGGTTTACTCTTTATTCTAGCCAACATTTCAAGTTTCTACTTATTCTTTTTAGATGGAATTTCTGCATTTTGTTACTGTTGTTCATGCTAAGAATATGTACATGTGTAGGTTGTGATCGTGGCTCTATGTTCAAATATGGAATTTGCTGTGCAACTTCAAGATATTGATGACTGCAGCTAGATTGATCAAAATCTGTAGTCTACTATCTAGTCCCATTGAGCATAGGCAGAGAAAGGAACAACAAAAGTAGGGGTAGAAATAAGAGAGCCAACATACAAGGAGATGACAAATCAAGTTCAGATCAAGGAGATACGCTAGAAAAAAACTCTGGCAGTCTAGTGGTAGAGGCCATCAGCAAGAGCCTGGTACAACAAGGTTAAAACAAAAAGTATAGAATATGTAAAGAAAAGTACAAAAAATATAGAATATCTAGAAGAATATAAACTTTTTGCATTCAAAGTAGATTAGACTCAAAATATTACACTAAATATAATGCAAATATAACATATTTGTATTGTGGAATCCCAAAATGGTATTTGTATAACTCATATCATATGATAATATATTTATAGATTAATCACAATGGGCCATGGCATGAATTTATGAACCAAAATGAAAAACTGTCCGATCATGACATTATATATATAATAATTATATATAATATAATATTATATATAAATATATATATACTAGATATAAATATCATCATCATCATCATCCAAGATTTGAGGGGCCAACCCTAGGTCTCCATCTCATCTTGCTTGAAAAAACCTAGTAGGCTTGCATACAAACTTGCTCAGAGAACCGAGGAGAAACAAGTGAAAAATGAAAGTGAAAGAGACTCATTGGAGAGACAAGACCCATGAGTTGACCCATCGAACCTAGCCAGATTTGTCTAGTACTGGCAAAGTCAACTCCAGTCTAATTGCTTTGATTGGACATAGCAAGGCCTGACAAGTCTTGGACCAAACTAACTTTGTCTGGTCAAATCATCTCGGTTAGGAGGTCTTGTTTAGTCAAACCATCAATTCCTTGTCAAAACGGCCCAGTCTTGTCAATATGCTCTACATTAACAAGCTCAAGGACTGGTTGACAAGAGGTGGCACTGGGATGAACATCTAAAAATATGCCACAGACACTTAAAATAGATAATATGCTACTCATGACCAGGAAAATATGCCGCTTAAAGGAGCATCTGGCATCTTTCATGTAAAAGAACGGGAGAAAGTCTCATAGTGGTGATCATAAGTAATGGTTTCAGGATTTTCTACAAATCATTATATGTCAGTCAATGTTTCGAGTCCTTCAATCAAAGGCTTATCTTAAGGAAAGAACGATAGTTTGTTATGGAACAAATAACATAAAATCTCGAAACCATTACTCAGCTTCTAAGTAGTCTGTTAAGAAGCCAAAATGATAGTAAATACCACTACAACTAAAAAGGGCAGATTCTTCTCTCGAGCAAAAAGGCTTGCACATTTTACATATTTTGATAGGAAGCCAAAATGACATCAAAACACCACTACAACAAAATAGGTAGACTCTTAAAAAACAAATATATCACTTATAGTGACAAGCTCAAGCAGTCTAACTGTTACAAATATTTGGGAAAGGGGTTTATAAAAACACATAATTGGGAAGCATTCAGATTAAGGTAACTTCAAGGAGGATGGAGAGATCCCTATGTCTTGAAAAAACACATGTGAGAAAAATTGTAGGATTGGAATATAGTTTATTGTTTGTTTGGAAACAATGAATAAAGATAGGCATTCAAGGCAAGCTCTACAAGAGACCTTGAAAAAAAGGCCAGGCACATAGGAAAATATGAATACCAAATGGATGAAAAGGTGGTGATGTAGAAAGCTGTGCATAGAAGGCAAAGAAAAAGTAAAGGTATATTTACAAGAAAAATTCGAAAACCACATGGAAAAGGCATACGTAAGAAGCTACAATTTTAGACACACAAACCAAACTTACAAGGTGAGAGTGTAACTGAAAGTTGAGTATAAAACAATTGATAATGCAACTGAGGAAAGAATCCAGTGTTAGCATATATGATGCATGGCTATGAAGTTTGAAAGTGTACTTTCAAATACAACCCCAATTTATAGATGCTCAAAAATCATGAATACACAGGGAAGATTGAGCACATACATTTTCGGACCAATTAGAAGTATCATTTTACAACAACAGTCAACAATCTCCTATACAACAATGGGACCAATTAGAAGTATCCTGTTATGACCATTTTTACCCTTTCAAGTCTTGCAAAGACTTTATAAAGGCTTGGCTTCATCTTCACCAAACCCCTAATCAGATCCAATATATCAGCTTGTTAAAAAATTAATGGTTGTTAAAGAACCAAACAAAGTTCATAGATAAGATTTGTCGACAGTCTCTTCTCTCACATCCAATGGAAAATGGAGTTCTTCCAATTACCTCACTAGGGAAACCTTTTCAAATAACCCTCAAAATTGAAGATAAAATCATAGAGGCACCCGCACGATCAATACCTTAGTGCCTCAGAAACTCAATCACCCCACACCTCCTCTACTAAAGAAGTGATGCCCGTCACTGCACCTTCAAGAGGGATCAAAAAGAGCAGTGAAGAACCTTCATGCAATTACTTTGATGATCACAAGACATGTTCTTGTTTCACGTATTGTAAACAGAAAAGCTCAAGGCTAGGATTCTTGTGACAGAAAAAATTGCAAAGGTATCTGCAAGGGCCCAATCTGCAATTAGTCTTAATGACTGGTTAATACTCCACTAATAAAGAACGTCCTTTTTCACAAAATTTCCAGGTTAAGGATCAACTAGTTCAACTAATAATCAATAATGGCAACATGACAAACTTGGTGTCACAAGACTTGGTTACAACAATAAATCTTCCCACAACTGCATCCACAACCCTACAGTTTGGGATGGTTCAAAAGTTACAGGCAACTCAACCACGAATATTTTCATCACACTTGCTATTGAACATTTTATTGACATTGGTTTGTGATGTCTCACCCATCAAATACTGTGAAAATTTCTTAGGGTGACCTTGTTAGCATAATTGTAGAGCAACCTATAGTGGATTCAACTTTCAAGAACAAAAGTTGCACAAGGGTGGCTGAACATACAAATCCAAGACAGATAAGATATAAAGAACATACAGATAAAACACAAGCAAAATAAAAAGCTCTATGCCTCCACTTAGGCATCAGATTCCTCACAATTTTTAGGTGAACGATTAAGTCTAGCTTCATCTTGACAAGAGATAGTTTAAAAAACAACACCAACATTTCCCAAAACCATTCAATATTGAGCCATACACAATTTTGCAAATTGTGGGCCTGAATGCCTCTATTTAGCTCTTAATCGAGCACATCTTGCATTCAACGTAAAATGTTAATAACATCAACCTCTTTGAACCCTCACAGTTGGAGGAGGTACACATGTTACATCCATGATTCCACACAATGCGATGCTATAGATACAAGCCCACACTCAGAGAACATACTATTCAACGCCTAGATTGTATCAACAGCTTCAACAGAGAATATGCAAACCAAATCATATTTAAAGGTACACAAGGGAACCTCCCATCTCAAGCCAAAGGGATATCCCGGGTTACATTTGAACAACACTTTCTAGAAATTAAGGACAACTTCTGCATAAGCTGAGAGGAAACAACACATGTAACAATAATTGTATAATTTTGTAATTATTCAGGTATGGGTATCTAGTTTTTCATATCTCAAGCAACAAAAATTAGCCCTCGAGTAAGTAGTTACAATTTTTTTATTATTTTAATACTTCTTAGACAACCTGAGGCAGCCCATTTTTGCAAAAAATCTTCAAGTCCTATATGAGGGAGGAATGAAGTGTTACTATAATATTCATTATGATAATTGTCTATTTGCTAGGTATGTTCTTAACTGTTTGTTTTCCACACCATAAGGGTCTCCAGATCCTTATCATCAAGGGGTCCACATTAGGGTTCAAAGGCACATTTACA
>APFE030801337.1:0-12381 GCA_000404065.3 Pinus taeda
GGGATCAACACTTATGACGAGATACCATGGCCCAAAACCATAGGTTCAAATACCAAGGACTAAATACCATGGACCAAAAATAAGTTCTCCACATGTGCGCGCTTTTCCTTGCATGAAAGTGCGTGTATATGCGGCTTTATTTGGACCAACCTGCGTATATACTGTTTTCATTAACAGAACCTGCGTGTATATGTGGCTTCGTCAAAGTGAACCTGCGTATATATCTTTTCCTTCTTTCTGAGTGCCTGAATTGTGATCTGTCACCAGAGTGAGTTGCCATCAAGGACAACACCTGTGCCATAATGCCAACACCTTGACCTACAGAATTATGCAATTCAATCGTCTAGCCTGGCCCCAACTGTGAATTCACAATATCTAAGCTCAAGCCTAGTTATTAAGCTTCTGAGCTACGTAATTGCGTAATCACCAGGTCTTCTCTGCCTTCCAGAACAACGCAGTTGGCTTAAACTGATCCAAGTGGATGTTGGTGGCCACCCACCTATTCTACTTGGTCCCCCACCACTGTCTCTTTCAGTTTTTCAGTTTCCTTAATTGTAGCACAATTTACTATTTTTGGCAATTTTTCGGGTCATGAACTTCCGGAGCTGTTTTGAGGCCCTAAACGACTTTTTTTGGGAAAACAGGGGCCAACACAATTTTATAGTGATGTTGGCCACTCAAACGTTGTAATCCTTAGATAGATATTTATAACAAGGTATTGTGCACGTCAAATGGATATCATATGCCAAAGTTACGACCTCGGGAAGTTGATGTACCAATTTACCCAAAGGGAGCCCATAGTTTTGGCGCTTCATCTCCTAGGGTTAGGTTTTTGGATGTTTAGGGTTTTCCATTGTTTCTCAATAATAAATAGGCCTCTGAGCCTCATTATAAAACAGTTCAGAGGCATGTAGCCACCACATCTCTTCTCAAAGATAAGATACCATTTCCCGAGCTAGTCTTATTTCCATTATGTTTGTAAGCATATTTTAGTATTTGATACTAATGAAATGAAGTGTTATTTCTGTTGCACCTCTGTATTTATTGATATATCTTTAATTTGTTGTATTCTTGTTTAAGTTTGGATTATAAACAATGCAAAACCCTAAGCCCAACTCACTGAATCCCGAAACTACACAATCTAACTGCCCAATCCAGCCTAAATTGTGCATTGTGTAGTCTCAAGGCTCAAGCTTCACCTCTGACTGCCTAAGCTGCGCAAATGCACAATCAATGAGTCTCTTCCTCAGCCTAAAGCCTAGTTCTGGCTCAGTAAGTGGATCAACATTCATCATCTTAGACTAGGGGTTTATCAGGCTAATGTCACCTTGTCACGAGTGAATTGCAGATGCAAGTACTCTACCAGTCTGTGATAGGATGATGAAGAAGGAGATAGAGAAGGGAAACATGTTGAAAAACATCTTTTTGATTGGCTATGCAAGCTCATCAATCAACACAAAGCAAAGGGGGACCATTTTGCAATCACAACTCAAGGCTTGATATCATTGAATACTCCTCACCTCTAAGCCACATGGAGTTGGATAGAAGATCATACTCAAGAATATACATGGCAAGGAGCAACAAGAATGGCTTGACATTGCCATTTCATCGTGTAGTCCATGTCAGTAGTGTCATGTCATGCCTTGTCATGAGTCATCATATGCCACATCATTACGGTGGATTATATAATTATCTTATCTATTCAAAATGTATTGTAAAGTAGAAGTCCAAAGGACACATACAAAATATGAAGAGTTATGTAAAGTCGAAAGGTCATAGGAAGTCAAACAATCATGAGGGTATTCAAAGAGTCACAAGGAGGTGAAGCATCACCCCATTGGTTATATATGCACCCTCATTATATGAGCAAAGAAATTTTTCACCTTGGCTTCTCCCATAAGGCATCAGAGAGACAAAATTAGTACTTTTGGGGAGAAATTCGTGGCTCCAACGCTCCACTATTGGAGCTAGTGGTGTCTATACATGTGTCCTGGAATTTTTACTTAATATATGAAGCCTAATGGCCAACACATTTCTCATCCATCAATTATGAATGTTTATGATTCATATTTGTTTTTCACCTGTACTAAAGTAGTTGAACTATTTTAGTTATTTTAGTGCTCATTGTATTGATAATGTGATGCATTAGTTGTGATGGATGTCGCATCTTTGTGGACTATTCCGTTGGATGTTAGATGGATATTTCTGCTTGTATTGGTTGCATGATCATTGCATCTTTGTGCACTATTATACTGGAGGTTATACAAATCTTTCTTATTTGTGTGTGTCTCTACTAGGGTGGTACTATTACCTCATTCTTAGGGGCTCACCTTCTTTTTCCCTCCATAGTAGAAGAAACTTGACACACCTACAACCGAACACTCACTAGGAACACTCACTTCTCGAAGGCACATAGGAAATCCTCTCTCTTGTTAACAGCTAAAGCCAAGAAAAATCTATAAGAATATATGGTAATCGGGCCGAAACTACGGATGGGGCTCCTATTCCAAACATTGTGAGGTGTAATTGGGACTTCACATTGGGGAGACCCATTTGGTTGATGGATTTCCAACACCATTAACAAAATGGTGCTAGAAGGAGGTCCATACAATAGGTTGTACCCATTGAGTCTACTTTGAATATCTTATTCAAAATTGCTCTTCCCCAAATCATAATCTCGAGATGTTTTTCTAAAGAGCTTAATCTTACCATCCCTACGAAAGTTATTCGCAACCTTTCCCAATTCAAGTTTGATGATGAGGGTGAATTAACTCTTCATGAATATCTATTTCAAGTTATCAATTTTTTCCTTTATAACATAATACATTGTAAGGATTTCATGGCTAGACTACTCACCCTCACATTTGAAGGTCACGTTAATCGATGGTGTCATATATTACCCACTACTTCTGTCCATTCATTCGGCCAACTTGTGAAGGAGATTCATAAGTCATTTGATAGGTATGATTACCAGAATGTTATTAAAAGAATTAATTAACTAAGAATGAATCCTAATGAATAAGTTGAGGATTTTTCTGATCGATTCCTTCACCTTTGTTATGAATTTTTGAGAGAAGACACAAATTGGGATTTCTTTAAATGAAAGTTTAAGCATTTGATTCACATATCTTTGCACGGTGAATCTAAACCCCTTGATTTTTATGCTTCCCCAACTTTTATAAATCATGAAGCACCTCTAATTTCAGTGGAGGATCTTACTACTTTTATTCCTTGTCCTCCTCCTTTTCTAGTTTTGATGTGGGTTCCTCCTTGTGGTGATAATAAAGTTGGGAAATCTATAAATTAAATTCCTAATCTATCTCTTCATCATCCTTTAGCTTCTCGTGATTCATATCTAATTAAAGAAACCCCAGAGTGGCTCATGGAGCCTAGGGTGAAGGCTAATACTTTCATTCCTCAAGATGACATTGACACTCTTGACATTAATCTTGAATTTGGTTCCATCGAAAGTGTTACTTCTTCAAGGGGCATATGTCACCCTCTACCATCTACATGTCATGACTCTATGTATCATTATCTGCATGATCAATCTGCTCTGCCAACTAGGTCGTCACGCCCTTCTGATTTTCAGGTTCCTGGTTCAAATTGTGATCAGATACAAGGCCATCACATTATGATGGTAGAGGAGGAGGAAAGTGAAGAGACTTTTGATATATCTTCCCTTGTTCAAAGTACCCCATGTTAAGATGATGCACTTCCATTCTTGGATGATTTTCAATATGCTAATCTCAGTAGTGAATTAAATGAAACCAATTCCTCCGATCAATCTATAGCCTTGGGTAACAATAATTCTGATGATGATGACTTTGTCAATGTATATTGTGATCACAAATGCCCAAGTGAACCAACTGATCTTTTAGTTTCTCAAGAAGCTTCTGTTTCGAAAGATCTAGATCTTAATTTTGTTTCGGTCAAGTAAGATTCACTTATGAACAATTCTTCCTCTTCACCTCCCTATCCTTTGTGCTCTACTCTTTATAATGCTTCAACTTGCGATGGAGATTTCAATGCTCTTCAAATTTTCTATCCCATGAGTTGAATCTTGAAACAACACAGGATAGTGAGAATATCCATGATGAAGAAGGAAGAAATGAAATTATAGAATATCCTTTCCATCCCTTATCATCTATTGTTTTGTATGGGGGAATCTCTATGAATCAATGTGATCACGATATTTCCCCGATCCATACATATTTATATTTGTGATCAGAAAAATATTATGACCTGAGTAATCTATTTATTGAAGTTGAAAAATCTGATCAAACCAGTAATGTAGATCACTGTGATCTAGATAATGGTGATCATGTTAACATAATCAATAATAGTTGTCCACATGCAATTTACAATTTGACTTAATTTATAAAATCTTCTTATTTGTATTTCTAGAGTTCCTGAACTTGTGAGGAAGTCGAGGCACTTCGACTCTCATTGATGGTTATGTAATCCTAGTAAAATTCCTTAACCATGTCAGATCTAGATTTTCTCGCATAATTATTTCATTCATATTGTTTCAATGAATGAAAACTCGTTCTTGATGGATTTTGGAATTCCTTGTTACAGTTTTCCTATTTCTCGAGATTGGGTTTCTGATCATATTGTTGTATTAAATTCATTATCATGCAAATATCTTGTATGAAATTTGAGTTTGGGGTGTATACCTTTCATAAATGTGTAGAATTGTGAGGATGATCAATTTGTAGATCACATTTGGCCAAAAATTCCTTATCTGTTGAGTGCTATGGTGAATAATCAACTCCCAGTTTTTCTTGTGAATGTCTTCACAACACTAGAAATCCTCTTGAGTGTTGGCAAGCACTTGAGGTATTTTTTGAACTAGGTTCCTCTTTTTCATCCATTGCATCCTGACTGGTTTCATATGTTCGTTATACTAGCATCCCTTTTCAATTATTTCGATGATTGCGATGCTTGTAAAGTTTTTCACTAGTTACGGGAAAACAATTTATCACATTCGACATGTGAGGAAGTTGATTCTATTATTCAGAGCATTGACATAGTTGTTCATTTTGAATTATACTTGTTAACTACAAATTGGGAATCTGATGTTTTAATCAATCCATATGAGCATGATTATGTCTCTAATGTCTGTCATTCAACTTACCATTTTCACATCATCACATCCAATGACGATTGTTTTACATCATTTGATATTCATGGTTTCACATCTCATCCTTCGAGTACTTATCAAACAGTTGAGGCAGTTCAACCTTCACTGATGTTCATGTTGGGCCTTCACTATCTTGAAAATCCAACTGAATATGATCAGATCAATTGTCTATCACAAGATTCTCATCTTGATATCATGCTCTTAATTGAAATTCATCTTTTCAAAGATTTCAAAATGTTCAAGAGGATTGTTTTGAGTTTCATGATCCAATCTATGATTGCATAGAAACATCTTTCTTAGTAAGCCCTTTGGCTAATAGAAAGTTTTGGTCTTTTCTCATGATTGCTAAGAAGGATGACACAAATGAAGGTGCATTCATAAGAAGCTCTCATGGTTTGCCTGCTTATAATGGTCATCGAAAAGGTAAGAATATGAACTGCTTAAAAGTAGTGGCTATGTCCCATCTTTCTATTGATAGGAAAGACCTTCTATTTGTTGTGTTAGTTATTCAAGCTCTTAGCTTTTCTGTTGCACAATATTTTGTATTTGTTTTAATTTCTCGCATCTTTGTGTATGCAGGTTGGGAACAATTATGATGGCTACATTGGAAATTCCATTACATGTGACCATGAACTTCTATCTAGATAGGTTAGGAGTAGGTATAGCTGCATGTTAGTTTTCCTTGCATACACATCTTGCATTTCATTTACGTAGTCCTTCGTTTGCTTTCTACACTCCCGTCTTGCATCCTCTTTTCGGTTTAGCCTCTTTTTTCTTTGTTCTTTTTATTATTGTATCTTCTCTCTTTTTGTGTAAGGATTTGCATGAAGGGTATCTCGTTTCTGCTCAAAAGGTAATGTGGAAAAATAGAAAAGGTCTTTGTGACACTGCAGCATTTGGCTAATATTTGGCCCTCCTTCCTTGTGTTGGTTACATCTTTTGGTCGATGAAGTTTTGACAGAAAATACGATCCATCCACAAAGAGAGTTTTGGTCGAACCATGATACTTTTGTCTATTCTGGAAACCTTGTTTCCACACTCGGTTCTTATGTTTCATTGCTTTCACACTTATCCAATTAGTAGAAGAGGAAAAGGGGAAAATCTAAATAGGAAAACTTGAATCAGAGGTCTCCATATGCTTCTTTGAAGGAATAGCCTCTCCTGCTCTCAGTAAATCGAGATCCCTCTTCAACCCATAAAATGAATAAGTGCTTATGCACAATCCTCTTTAAATATATAAATAAAGGTGAAAGAAGAGAAAAGCTTCATGTGTAGAGAGGTGAAGTGAGAAACTCTGTCAGGGTACTGTCCAGGCTCACTGGAAATGGAGCAATGTTTTTGTGTTCTTGTAGTGACTCCACCAGGGTATTGCCTAGGCCTACTTGTTGTGAAGCAACACCAGAGATGAACAACTATACTATGAAAATCTAAAGCTCGCAAACTACATTACCCTTTCCGATTCTAAACATTGCGATAATATTGAATCTTATGATTGTGTTAAACAGAGAAGGCACAAATGGGGGCCATGCTTACTCACAGGGTAAGTGAGGAAGCCAAAGTAATCCACATGATGAAACAATACTCCTTGAAGAGATGAGACCCTACATAGAAGGGTTAACCAAGACAAAGAACCTAGAATTCTACCAGTGTGACACCAAGTGTTGTCGTTGCTACAACACCCTCCAAAATTTTGGCCTGCACCAAATTTCAAAGCCTTTATTGGTCTTGCATATTTTTGTCACACACATTGAAATCCATTGCATGCATTGTCTCTAAGTGTTTTGGTCTCGTTTGAGAGAAAAGAAAAATGTCATTTTTTCACATGTTAAGTGTCGCACGATGCAGAAGAGCTTGTTTTGGTGGTTTCAAGGGGTTTCATTTGTGTAAATGAGTTGATATTACCAGGTAAACATCCATCACACTTATTCCCAAAGTTGTAAGCACTGCCACACAAGTATCATCACAATCATTGCAAAGTGTATCATTAATGTCGCACTTGTCGTATGTCGTCATAAAAGTTATCACATTGAGGGAAATGTGTTTTTTATGTGTCCTGGATTATCTATGTTGTTGTATCATCAAGTGTTCTAAGTGCGTGATTACAACCAAGTCATATCATTGTTCATAGTATGTTTATTGGTCCCACACAGCTAAATTCTGGAAACTTTCCAGCAAGTTAGCCTCATCTGACCCTCTTGAACTACGCATTGCATAGTTACAACCCTCAAGCTGCAACCTAGCCTCTTGACACTGCATAATGTGTAGTTCCTACCTCCCAGGACTACGCACTGCATAGTCTTAGTGCCCAAGTCTCGAACTTGGTCTCTAGAATGCGCAATTCAACCCTCCATCCTGGCCCCAACTACGCATTGTGTAGTGTCTTAGCTCAAGCCCAACTCTTTAATAATATCTTAAGCTACATAATTCCACAATCACCAGGTCTGCTATGCCTTCCAAAATTGCGCAATTGGCTAAAACAATGCAAAACTCCTTAGCTCGACTCTGAGTCCCAAAATTGCACAATCTTCCTACCCAGTCTAGTCTAAACTGCGCATTGCATAGTCTCAAGGCTCAAGCTTCGCCCCTGACTGCCTGAGCTACACAATTGTGCAGTCACTGATTCTTTTCCTCAACCTGCCACCTAGTTTCGGCTCAGTAAGTGGATCAACATGCATCATCTTAGACTAGGGGTTTATCAGACTGATGTCATCTTGTCATGAGTGAATTGCAGATGCAAGTACTCTACCAGTCCATGACAAGATGATGAAGAAGGAGATGGAGAAGGGGAAATGTGCTGAAAGACATCTTTGTAGCTGGTTATGCAAGATGATCAACCAACAAAAAGCAAAGGGACACCAGTTTGCAATCATAACTCAAGACTTGATATCATTGAAGATTCCTCATGTCAAATCCATATGGAGGTGGAGATAAGAGCATACACAAGAAGACACATAACAATGAGTAGCAAGAATGGCTTGACATTTCCATGTCATCGTGCAGTCCATGTCAGTAGTGTCATGTCACGTCTTATCACGAGTTGTCATATGCCACATCATTATGGTGGATTATGTAATTATTTATTCAAAATGTCTTGTAAAGTGGAAGTCCAAAAGACCCATACATAATATGAAGAGTCATGTAAAGTTGAAAAGTCATAGGAAGTCAAACATTCACGAGGGTAGTCAAAGAGTCACAAGGAGGTGAAGCATCACCCCATTGGTTATATAGACACCTGCATTGTATGAGCAAGGGAATTTTTCACGTTGCCTTCTCCCATAAGGAATCAAAGAGATAAAGTTAGTACTTTTGGGGAGCAAGTTGTGGCTCCAACACTCCACTATTGGAGATATTGGTGTCTGTAATATACATGTATCCTAAAACTTTTACTTAATATATGAAGCCTTATGGCCAACACGTTCTTCATGCATGAATTATGAATGTTTATAAGATTGTTCTGTGAATGTTTATGATTCATGTTTGTTTTTTTACCTGTACTCAAGTAATTGAACTATTTCGGTTATTTTAGTGCTCATTGTATTGAGGATGTGTTGTACTGGTTGTGATGACCATCACATCTTTGTGGAATATTTCATTGGATGTTAGACAAATCTTTTTGCTTGTATTGGTTTCATGATAGTTGTATCTTGGTGGACTATTCCGCTGGATGTTAGACAAACCTTTCTTGTTTGTGTGTGTCTCTACTAGGGTGGTACTATTACCTCGCTCTTAGGGGTGTTGCGGCCTTAATCTACAAGAAGTTGTTGCTCTGTGATCTTGTGTCCAAATCATATCATGAGATAAGGAAAGATAAGACCAATGAAACAATAGAGTGGTCCCAATCCCAAATTCTCAATCGTGCAACAAGCAGTGAGATCGATGTTATAAAGAAAAGAGATCGCACTTGAAATCCTCGCATGTCAGGGAAGGGTTTTGAGTTCGATGCAGATCTTGTGCTCCACTTGAATGATCCAACACATCTGCACCAAATCTCTATCCCTACACACAATCATAACGAAAAAAAGATGACAAGTGATCTTCCTTATAAGATCATCAGATAAAAAGAAATAGATATAACCATGTAACATACTGAACAAAACTTCATGTAAGGAAGGGAAGATATGTTTCCATTAATTATGAAAGATCAATACAATGCTACACCTTCACCTCCAAGCTTCCTCTCCACAATCCGGTAGGGTTTCCCCACTATGTCCAAGAGATGAGTATGAAGAGGAGTAAACTAATGGAAAAAGACCTCACAAGATCACTTTGGCAGCAAAATAGCAGCATAGGCTCACGATTAAGCTCTCAATACTAACTCTCCAAAAACTAGCTGACCCTCTCGAATGATCCAGTATAAGTAGGTAGAAGAGAGGTCCTGGGAGGATGTATCTGGACATTCAAGACAAAGAGAAGTCATAAAAAATTCTAACTGAAAAGCCCTGGCCAACTCGAATAGATGACAAATTAAACTGATCTCCTAGGGACTAAGGTACTCTAGAAGTCATCCCTGGAAGCTGACACTGAAAGAGGGAAAAAAGTTCTTAGACGCTCTCACAAAGAAGGCCTAAGAGTGTTTGGGAGGCTTTGGACGCTTGCATAGGCTGCTGTGCTAGCGTCTACGGGTCAAAATGTTGAAAAAGGAGTCCCGAATTTGGAAAATAAGTCAATTAGACTCAAATATTGAGGGTCACTAACCTATAGGGTTAAAATGGGCTGATAACATATGCCCCCTAATATATGAGGTCAGAAGAGAAGCTGATGGCCGAAATACATCGTCATAAAACTCAAAGGTCAAAATGGGAGTGAGGAAACAAATCCAGGGTTAAGGATCATAAAAATTGGGAGCTAAAGTCTCATCTGTGTTAATAACATCCCCGAGGTGGGCATACTCATGCTCGGTCATAAGAAGATATATAACATGGCCTCCATAAAATACACTGCGAATCCATGACATGAAATGCTAGAACATGGCCACAAAGATAGACATAGTGGATCCATGTGACATAATAAATAGATCATAGCCACTAACAAATACAATCGTGGATCTATGTCACAATATACATCGGTAAGACTATGGACACATGCAAGATAGAGAAGTGTCTCAATATAGTCCTCAAAGTACATGAATGATACATAACTCCAACACATCCTAGGAAGGATGCCATATAAGAGTGAGATGTCCTTAACCTAGGTCTTCGACATAACCCCAATGGTACGAATCTACACCATGCGAATAGATGAGCTGATGTCGAGCATGGTAGAAACTACTTGATTACCAGCCAATGAGGTAAACCAATAACAAACGCGAGGGAATCCACCAATGAGGAAAATGGATCCTAATATACCTAATACAATCCACTAAGTGTGAATAGATGAGCTGATGTTGAACACCAGTCAACTTGATCAATCAAGATCCAATGATGTAAACCCACCGTCGATCGTGAGGAAGCCTACCACTAAGGTCTACAAGCTCTAAGGTATTACCGATTCCTAGATCAAGCTCTTGGATAATGAGTTGAAGTCGGCAAGAGAAGATTTATTGAAGGAGGGACTTGATTTATCCCCCATCAATCAACACGGAACAAACCAGGATGATGTGATGAATGGATGAAATCATGAAGCGGTGAAGTACAATTGACACAAGGATAACTGACTAAAAAAGGTCAACATGCTACTGTAGATGGCCGACACAAGCAAATACTTCCCTTGAGCGCGTAGTGGCATGACACAAGAGTGACTTGGAAGCATGACTAATGAGCACCATGTGATATCATGCAATGCTGCAAGAGGCATCGAAGCACACTCCATGACTGGAAGAGTAACCAGCCAGAGAAGTAAAGAGACTCATATGGATGGTATGACTCCTATGCAAGCTAAAACCCAAATGTGAGATAATGAAATATACATGTGCCATGTTCAAGGGAGACACAACTGATGCTTCCATTTCGATGACTAATGGAAAAAGATGTTCCCTCCCTTCTCTTTTTATAAGTTCCTTTTTTGTAAATTTGTCCCCCAAGCCCGAAAAAGAGATAAAAGTATACAAGGGGGGACCTCCTAGCCACAATAGGCTAGGGTATTCCTTTTTCATAACTAGTCTGTCCCAGTTTGGAAATGGTTTAAACTTATACTAGGTAGATGATCCTTCAAGCACTTTTACGAGCATGAAAGAGAGAAGTTCACTCGGCAATCTTTTTTAAATTAAGGAGTCTGAAAATAGCTGAAAGAAAACCCCTCTTAGAAGAACGAGTGGTATTAGAGGGTAGAAACTGGTTCCGGTAGTGTTGGAAATGCTCATGACATAAAGAGGACAAGAGGTTGGCTAATAGGACCACTCACTTCAACGATTCCTCCAAGAAAGGGTAAACACCAAGTGAAAGTGAATGGTAATCCATGCAGATGATGACAATGGAAAAGAGAAACCAAGGCTCATCGTGCATAAGTAGGTTGATAAATATTGGCAATCACAAGGGATAAAAATGGTGGAATCCTCCTAGGGTAAAACCATAAATGAGACGAAGAAGAGGATATGTGGCTCAGATTCTAGGTCATGGCGGGGCAGAAGGAGGAATTCCAAGAAGAGAATAAAAATGACTACATGGACACCAAGACGACAAAGAGGTTCTAGCTAGGGTATCCATGAGTGGTTAAGCTCTAGCGCTAAGCAACGACATTCATAAAAGAGAGTGGCTAAAGTCCCAACTTGACGGGGTCGGGCGTAAGGCATAAAAATGGTGTTGATGGTCTATAATGCATCGATGATGATCGCCCTGCTGCGAGAAAGCTTCGATCTACCCCTCGGAAGCTCCTCTCCTCAAATTGCAGAAAGGCGACAACTGTTTGAACCCTCAGATTGGTCTTGTGATCCTGAGCAATCACCTTAACCTGTCGTTGGAAGGGGAAATGCTCAGTATTCTTCTGGTACTTTCGGATCTCACAGATGGCATTGGTGTTGAACCTGAAACTGTGAATCTTTTTTACTCCTCCCGTCGCTGGGGCAGACTTCAGCGCATCATTCGTTTCCAGTTGCTTCCCCTGTGCCTTCTCGCCAGTCGACTTCCAGGTTGTCTGCTTTGTGCAGGCCATCTCTCCATTATTGCTCGAGCCAACGCCATCGTAGAGCTTGATCACATAGGCCCTCGCAGAAACCCTTGCCATCGCTCCTCCAGATCCTTTTTCCCTCAAAGAGTTCCTTCGATCGTTATTAATCTTTTTTACAAAAGAAATTTGTTCCT